>CAEGAE010025338.1:0-99342 GCA_903067095.1 Girardinus metallicus
CTAGCCCCTCAGCTAGCTCCTCAGCTAGCCCCTCAGCTAGCTCCTCAGCTAGCCCCTCAGCTAGCTCCTCAGCTAGCTCCTCAGCTAGCCCCTCAGCTAGCTCCTCAGCTAGCCCCTCAGCTAGCTCCTCAGCTAGCCCCTCAGCTAGCCCCTCAGCTAGCTCACACACGTGTAGAAGTCCGCTAGCATTAGCTCCAATTAGCCTTCAGAACAAGTTCCGTTTTCGCACACAATAACAATCACTAAACGAACTACGCGACTCGTTAGTTGACATTTGATTTAAGAACCTTTTCGACACTACCAGAGACATATCAATGCATAAAAACACATTTCTACTGACCTGTGGTATGAGAAAGACGAGACACACACGTTGAGCTTCCTTCACATTCAACCGGAAGATTTATTCTTGTGTGTTCAGCCTTTTTTTATGCCACCAACGCGACATCGCCCCTAGCGGTTGTGTGTGGAATTCCATGGACCAACTGAAATAACACTAAAGAACTTATTACTACGAGAAATTAAAGATACAAAATGAAAAAAAAAATTGGGGGTGCCTATTTTCTTAATTATTGTTTTTATCTACTAATAACTTGTTTGTCACCCCTCTACACTAACTTTCACCAGCTTACCTGAATGTTGTATGCCAAACTGCATAAGGTTGAAATCATTTTATTTCATTTCTGATGGCTGCAGGAAGCCCAACACCTACAGAAAACAAAGCAAACCAAACAGACATCTTTGCATGCAACAATGGTGAAAAGTGCATCATGTCTACTGTTAGGTATGATGGCGTATCTGTGATGCTGTGGGCCTGTTTCTAATTTAAAAGTCTCTCAAACCTTATTAGTTTGCTTGACAATATTAACTCGTAAAATATCTGACCATTTTCATTTAAACCTGTAAGAGAAAATGTAAATTTGAGTCGTGGTTAAGTTCTTTAACACTAATAATGTCCCATTATTAGTGTTAAAGTATGGCTAAATCACAATGTAGAAGATGAGAATAGAGCATAAAATAGGAGGAGTAGTGAGGATCTAGAGATATTTTGAAAATAGAAAGGACTAAATATTTCTCTCCTTATGCTCAAACCCTTGATTTTATTTGTTCCTGGATAAATGTATCACAATTAAAGGTTTCAATCTTCAGATTTTTTTGTTGTTTGAGATCATGCTACAGCAATAATAGTTTTTCTTCTATACATCTTTACCTTGGGGCGTAGAGGGGTCATTCATTATATAATTTATTGCATTTTAAGATTAAGGTAATACATTTTTACCCATGCAAAGTTTGCCTGCTAAACAATAATGTGTAAAATGTGCTGATTTAATTTTTTTATTACACCTCCTGTTGTTTTTACGGCTGGTTAGTTCTCAGCAACATTAGTGTCTTAATGTTTGCTCTGTTTTCACAGCAACTGTTAAAAATGAGGGACGAAATGAAGCAGCAGGAGGCGGAGCTGGAAAAGAGCCTGGAGGACAAACAGCAGCTGAAGTTGCAAGTCCAGAATCTGAAGGAAAGTCTCCAGAAGCTGCAGAGCACACACACATTGCAGGTCAGTGTGACAGATGACATCCTCTCACTCTGCTGGCTTTCACCAGAGCCGACACGGAGCGTTTGCTTAGCGGGCTTCACAGCAGGACTCGTCTGTGGGTTGTTACTGTCTTTGTTCAGAGAATAAACTTTGCAGTCTGCGCTTTCATAAAAGAGAGGTTAGCTGAGGACGTCCAGGATTATGCAAATCCTGAAAGAAAGTAAAGAACTTTCTTTCAGGATTTAGTGAATCAAAGTGATGATACTTACTTTAACCATTTTTCTAAGCTCCTAAGAAATCTCCAAATACATATTTCTATCACTGCAACTGAAGGGAAGCGCTGACAACAGTGTCATTGATTATCTGGCTTCATTCAGTATCCATTTTCACCTTAATTCATACTTGTATCTTTTTTTTATGTAAATTGCATTCAGCTCAAATTTCTTATTAGATCTTTCTAATTTCAAGTGTCTCACTAAATGGTTCTTTATAAGACGCCTCAGTTTAACTGCTGTTATTTCATAACAATAAAAAGCCCAATTAACACACACTAAACACGAACCAGTCCTGTGATTGCCTACTTTCACATATTTGCATATCATATTTTTCTCGTTATGTTAACATATTTATCAGTCTTTAAATAGGAAACGCAGTAGGTTTCGGATTACAAATTAATTGTTGCCTTGCTGGGAATTTTAAAGAAGTCATTCCAGAAAAGGATCTATCTGATGATCTGTCATGTGGTGAAGCTTTTTCACTTTGGTTACAAACCTTTGGATTAGTTTTTAAGCATCCAAAACTGTGAGAAAAAATCCCACAATTCTTTTTGATTTGCTTCTGAGAAGCCAGACTGTCTTAAAAGCTTTAAAATTCATTTGATGCAATGCACTACAGGAACCAATTATTAAAAACAGCTTATTGGAGTGGAAATCTTAGCTAAAATGCTGTAACTTGCAGTTGTAGAGGCAGAAGGTGCAAGCACTCACCTCAAAACCCCCTTTTTTAAGCATTTGAACTGATTTTTACATAATTTGTGTTACAATATATGATTTAAAGTAATCAAAGCAATCATTAATGTTTTGCATGTCCAATTTTGTGCTTATAAGTAACGAGGCGCTGCTGCTTCTTTGACTGTGTGTGTGTGTGTGTGTGTGTAGTTCATGGTCCTTTGGGATGCACCGTGCAGAGTTCTATCATGTAAGATCTGTTAAAATTACAAACTTCCACTTACTTTGAAGTCATTTTTATCCCTACCACAGGATTTTACAAAATAAAACTAGTTTAAACCTGCACATAAGAGAAAAATGCTGCTATGTGTGTATGTGGTTTGATAACATAACAAGAGGAATTAGAATTGAGGTGAATTTGATTAAAACTAGGGCTGGCACTTTAACGACACAATTTCAGTTAATTAATTACATAGATTTTAATGCATTAAAGATTTGAACACAATTAATATTTGAAATTAATATAATTCATATATTTGGAACTTTTTTATTCATGTGTTTCTGGTAGGCCTGTAAAGCTGACACACAAGATTCATTCATAATCGACAGAAAAACTGATCCTCTTGGCCCACTGGGGGATAATTTTTGCTTCAAAAACCAAACACGATGTGTCCAAGTTAAAAGTTGTACTAAAAGGAGTTGATCTATCAGCAAAGCTATTCAAGCCTAAAATAGTATTGCGGATTTAAGCATCCATCCATCCATCCATCCATTTTCCTTGTGGGGTCGGGAGGGTTATCTCCAGCTAACGTACCGGGCGAGAGGCGGGGTACACCCTGGACAGGCCACCAGTCTGTCGCAGAGATTTAAGCATGTTGCAGCAATTTAAAGGGATTTTGATTTGTAAATGTTCCTTAGTTTGTCGTTTTATAGTTTTCAAATAAAATGGGATTAATTACAATTAATGAATTAATTACAGAACCTGCAAATAACTCCCAACACTAGTTAAAACATGTAAAAACATTTGTAAAACATACAAAAAATACAAACAGGCACACTCAAAAATACTCAGTTACATTATGCCTTATGTGACGTCATCAAGCATCTGTGTGTTTTGCAACAACTTTTTTTTGGAGGGTAGATCATATTGAACCATGACAACAGAATTATAAAACAAAACCTGACCGTGACACAGTGTCAAACTATCCAGGGTGAACTTCACTTATTTTTACAGAAGAGTCCAGTGTGCAGCTTTAAAACTGTCTCACAGTTGTAGTTTAATAGCTGGTCTTTGCAACATCCAGAAGAGCTCACTTTAAATTAAACCAGAGCCGTTTCAGGAGCCTGAATCATTACTTACAGACACTCCTGCTTCATTATTTATTCACTGGATGTGTTGCTTATGTTAAGATGCTCATTTGCCAGCAAAACTGAGCCTAATACTAATTAATGCCCGGTTGTTTAACAACCAAGCTGCAGTGCTAAATATCTGGTCTTAAAAACATTTTCAAGTGTCAGGGGTCATTTTTCTCCGGTAGCCTCATCATGTTTACTAATGTTTCAGGTGTTGTCCGCTGTCCCCGGTGGTCTATTTGTTTGTTAATGTTCCCTCCAGCTCTGTTTAATGAGAGCAATGGCTGTCGTTATAATGAGCCTCAGTTAAATCACCTCTTAAACTGATAATACAAACAAAGGGCTCTCACAGCTCATGAGGATTCCCTCCATGAGATCGCCGGCGGGTTTCTTATAACCTAGAGCTGAATCAGGAACGTGTTGGCAGTCCCCTTTATCAGAGGGACGCTTGTCAATAGCTTGTTAATGGTGATGAGTTTGATAAGAAATGTGTCCCCACGCCTGCGAGCTGAAGGGAAATATGCTAATTAAAATTCCTGCATGCTGGCAAACTTGAATCATGAAAGACAGTCTCATTACAGGCTAAAAGAGAAATCAATTTTAGGGTTTGGGTTTCACTGAAGATTAGCAGACACTGTGGGACGATTTGTCATGTTGAGGATATTTCTTTACGGCCTCAATTCTCTTTCATCGGTGCAGTGTCCCTGCTGTCCCCAAGCTGTCACCACACATTACTCCTGCGACTCGACTGCAGGTCATTGCAGAGATTAACCTTCTTATTATTATGATCAAAACAAACTTTTTCATCAGTTTTTATCACATTTTACTGCTGCTATTGACAGTTTCATGTGTGATTTATTTGTTGGTTTGTTCGTTCTAATTAGACGAGCACTTCATACACTTTTTGATTTAATTCTGTCGATTTGAACGGTTCCAGTCCCACACATTGAAGGTTGTCACTTTTAAGATTTCTGTCTCTTCACTTTGAAGTAAACTTTTTAGTTCTGATTCTTTACATATCAGGGCATAACAGATATGCATAAATACATTTCCCAAAAGATTAAGGTAGAAACTTGCAGCCTGGTGTTGCTAATAAAATTTACATGGCTACTTCCACATCATGAGATTTGATCACCAGTGCGAAAGGAATTTGATCAGTTTTCTGCTTTGGAGCATAAATGCATATAAATCAGTATTTGTGTATTTTTCTTAACTTTAAACATTAAATTATTCACAGAAATCCCATCTATTCCCTAATTTATTTTTACAGAGCTTTTCTAAAATATTAGAAAGAAAATGCAGCTTGAGGAATTGAAACACCTGTAGGCACTGTGCTATTGGCTGGTGCTTTTAAATCAGCCAATCCAGGACTGTCTATGTCAGATAACTACTGATCAGGTAATTTGATGTCGAAGAAATTGGTTGGATTTCTTAGAGAGCAGCCATTCAGGAAAATCGGGAGACAAACTGTTGTATGTTCATCAGATGATTCATTTGTTCCAGTTTTGAATCAGATTAGTTAAATGGGGTCCAGTGATTCAGCTTTGCTTGTTTGTTTGAAATTCACAATTTTTGTGGACTGTATTTTCGTAGTAAACAGTGCTTGATTGGGCGCAGCTGAACTCTTCATTGCTGTGTCGTTCCTCATGTGTGCAGCTGGAGATGTCACACCCTGGCAATGGAGGCAAAGACGACAGCAACAACAAGACTGTCGTAAGTGGAAAACTTAAAGCCCTTCCTGTCCATTATGATTTTCATTCCTCAGTTTTTATATGTGTCATCTTTCTCCTTATCTCCTTTTCCTTCCCTTCCTCCACTGACATTACACATCGTTGTAGCCTAAAGTGGCTTAACGTGCTGTAACTACATTTGTCATTGAATTAATCACCCAGACTCAGCCGAGATCGGAAATAAAGCAGCAGTAAACACTAAAATGCCTTGCACATGTGTATACGTCTGCACTCCCACACACTGGTGTACCCAAACGGGGTGTGATGAATAGATTAAAAACTGAAAATGGCCACTAGGCATCCCACAGCATGAGTGGAAACATTACACAGTAATATGTTGGACAATAAAAACTCCTCTGCCTTTTCTCTGCCACCTGTCAGAGATCTGGAGAAAACCGTTTAATCATTTACCTCCTAAGTCTCTTCCCTCTGCCTCTGTTTGCTTCCTTAAAGCTGGTCTCATTTTGTGACGCTGTGTGCATATTTGTGTGTGTGCGCGTTTGACAAGTATCACTTTGTTAGAAGCCGACATCTGAATTTCCTTCTGAGCTTCACCCGTAACCAATTTATTGTTTCTCAGGACTGATGTGGTGAAACTTCCAGATGTTTTCATATATTTATTACAGACATGAATACATTAAACTTTTAAAGACACATTTAAGCCATTTTTTTTTGTTTTTCAGGCTGAAATTATTAGACATCAAAAAAATCAAGTGGGTGCACAAGTTTGAATTTATTATGAGATTTCATTAATCAAATGTATTTGATTTATAAATGTAATCATAAATTCTTCATATGTCTTGGCTAAACTTGAATTTTAGGGCAACAATTCCAAAATGAACATTTGGGACAAAAAACTCAGCCCATCACCCAGTAAAAGCTACCTAAACCACAGTGAAACATGGAGGTGGCAGTATCATAATGTGGGATTATTTTATTTGGATGCTCCTGGGTTTTCTTTTTGGAGCGAACGTAGAGATGAATTGTTCCAAATCCATGTCAATTTTGGCCAAAATTGTAAAGTGTTTGCTAGTGAGATAAAAATTAAGTCACGTTTAATTTCTCAGCATCAGTGTGAGTCCGGTTATGCATCCAAATCAGATGAAGAGTGGTTTCACTCGAGGAAAATTCAAGTTTTGGAATGGCATAGCCAGAGTCCAGAAATTGGATAGAAAATCTGTGATCCTGAAGAGGGCAGCAGACAACTGGCTTCATTGCAGTCTCATAGATTTCAAGAACCTTTACGAGTTGGAATGGACATATTTAGTCAAATTAAGATGTGGGATGCTGCCAAAGAGGACAAAATGGTAAACGTGACTCATGATTTAGTTTAAGGGCGAATAATCTTGTGCGTGATGTTTAGATTTCCTGTTTTGCTTGAATTGTACATTATAAATGTTTGATTATATGTGGAAATTGTTTAGACATGACATTGGGGGATTATTGCCATAGAACATAAACTTGGCTCTTCTCAGTACCACTATTCATGTTTATTTGATTATTTTTTATTATTCAATGCATGGATAGGAAAAAATAATTTAACTTGTGCACCACCCTAAAAAAAACGTCCTTAAATAAAACATGGGAAATTCAATACATATGATATTCATGATGACTGAATGTAAACTGCAGCTAGCTCCGTATTTCCATATGATTCTTAAGCCCTAATCCTATTTTAATTTCTTTACATCAGCGACTAACGTCTGATTTATTCATGGGTTCTCTTTGTGTGTTGTCATGTTTGCAGGAAGCCACACTTTCAGCAGTGGTGTCCTGCAGTCAGGAGAAAAGAGGTCCCACAGAGAAAAACTCAACAAGTCCCATTCACTCGGAGAGGGAAGCCCTGCTAGTTGGTAAGCTGCCGCCACTTTCGCATCAATGTCTTCATTCAGGCTCAATTTTCTGTGCAAACTGAAGCTCTGTGGGCTCTTTTTCACTCTCATTATTTTACAAAGTCTTGTTTAAGCAGATTCAGTTTATTAGCTCCTTCAGTCGACAAAACAAATCTCAAAATTAAGGTTACTTATTCATCTATTCTTTTTTTTCTAAAGAAGAAAACACTAAGACTGCTTTCAGTTTAGCTGGAACTTATTAAATGAATAAGTATTGGGGCTATTATCATTGTAGGCTTTCCTATAATAGAGATTATTATCGAATAATACTTCCATGCCCAGTTGTCTGTCCTGTGACTTTTGGTGAGCGAATGCTTCTCTTTGTTCCACTCAGTTTAATCATCTCTGATCGATAGTGTCACTGTGATGGTCATTATTTCATCATGCTTGTTTATTTACCCAAAAGAAATCTGTGTATTAGTTAATGGAAGGTCAGTTAGTAAATGTTTTGCTGTGCCCCCAAATCTATAAAGTCTGCTTTTCACAAATGTCTTTTTGAATGAGACAAGTTACAGATGAAACCAGACGTTTACAAACACTGAGTAAAAACACACTAGCGGCGTTTAAAGTACAAATTTCTGCAGAGCTTTGTTGTAAAGTTTGGTCCGATTTAACTTCAAACAGTGAGGGGGGAAAAAGTTACGCAACTAACTAAGTATTTCATTGATGCTTTTCACCTGGCTCTGCTCTAACAGATCCAGGTGAAAGCAGCTTAAGTCTGTGCATCCCTTAAGCTTTTCCAGAACACGCACAATGGAATGGTTTAGATCAACATATGTTCATGGATTGCAAAGGCATATTCAAAATCCACACCTAAAATTCAATTAAGTGTTTACAACAAGAATTAAAAATGTATATTCACAGATTCTCCCTGTCTAATCCGAATGAGTTTGAGTTATTTTACGAAGAACGGTCAATATTAGTCACTCTGTGGCAGTGGAAAGCTGCTAGAGACGTACTCTGGAAGACCTGCAGCTCTTTTTTTTTAAAAGTATTGACTCGGGGGAGCTGAGCACATTTACATTTTTCGTTATTTATTAATAAAATCATGTAACAATTTTGTTTCACTTCACAATTCTGCAGTTTTGTGTGTTGGCCTAACACAAATTCCCAATAAAGGTGCTTGAGAGTCCAATAACTGGCAGCCCTTGTAGCTTAGTTTAACTCTGACATACAGAAGTGACTGTGACACATTAGACAGATGCGTGCCTTCCTAATTAAGTTCATTAAATTAATTGAGCCTTGCACAGATCAGGGACAAGTAGAATTAACAGCCACTGTCTAAACACATTTGTAAATTAGATATTTACATGTATTATTGTTAATAAGGCAATTTGTGGAGGAAAATTGAGCTATGAGGGAAAATCAAAACAAGCAGTGAGGAATAAAAACTTTGTTTATGCCTTTCAGAGAACACGCATTATCACCGCTTCACATTCCTACCACTACACAAGTGTTAAAGTTTTGTATTTGGAATAATCCTTGTCTCTGCTGCAGGCTTTGTTGTATATCCATAGTTGACAGAAAGCGTGGTGTCAGAGTGTAAGCTGCAGATGCCGCTCAATGTCTGGTTGAGTTTGCAGACTACAGGCATTGAAGGACAAAAACAAGGAGGAACACCTGCAGTTTCTGTTAATTTGTGAAAAAGGAAAGTAAGAATTACTTACATTTAAACGCACCGGCTTGAAGGGAGGATAAATCCCAGCATACAGCTCACCCAAACTGGAAGCTTTGTACAGTTGGAGAACATTTTTCTGTACTGGCTTTTTCATGGCATACATGCAGAGCAAAGTTTTCTTGTTTGTTTTTTTTCCAAAGGCTAAATTCAGGCGAGAGATTTGGACTTGTTGTTCTATCTGAGTGCCCCATTAAACTCCCATTCAGCTGAGCAGCTCCAGACGAGCGCGTTGTTTGTGCTCGAGTATTGATTGACCTCCTGCAGGTGACAAAAATGAAGTCTTGGTGCAGCATTTTGCCTCTTTAAAGCTTCAAGCGACGGTTGTGTTTTTGCTCAGCCAGACGCTGTGCGTATTGAAGTGTGTTGCAGCTACGTCGGTGGTTAGTGAGCGCAGACAGAGAGCTGGCTCTCCTCTGGTCTTCCTCTGCGAGCCGATGGCAGATGGTTTGTTTGTGCTGGGGGAAAGTGTGGCTTTGATCAGAGACAACAGCATCAAAGGCATCATTAAACTCTCTTTCTAATCTGGAGCGACAACATACAAGAGGCTTTTAACAGTAATGGGACTCTGGGAAGAAGTTGCTTAAAGCCGCTCCTCCACTCAGCCCAAGGAGACGGCGAAGAGTGGAGAAAAAAGGAAGAAAAAAAAAACGGTTGCTGCGAATGTCCTCTGGTGATTTGTCAATGTTTAATGGTTGAGTGAAGCTGGAAGTTAACAGCTTTGCATGACTTATTATTTTTCTCTCCTCAGGGATCATCTCAACCTTCCTGCACGTCCACCCGTTTGGAGCCAGCATCGAGTACATCTGTTCCTACCTCCAGCGTTTGGACACCAAGGTAACGCTTTGAATCAAAGCTTCCACCGAGGAGCGCTGGAACACTGCTGCCCTTTGGTGTCTAGATTACAGGCATTTATACAGACAGCGTGTTTGTCCGCCCTGCCGGGCTGACATATGGGCTTGGATATTCACTCAAACTTAATCCAAGCGGACCTCCCTAATGCTTTTTGCAGGCTGTTCCGCAGAGGTGGATGAATTTACCAGAAGTTTCCTTAAACAAAATCACTTTAAAGGACAGTTTGACGTCCTCACAGATGCACTCACTTGGCCCCCCGCTGGGAGGTAAATGAGGGGACCACAAAAACATAGCACACATCATTAAATATTTAGTCCTTCATTGAGAAATGTTCCTATGTTGATGTGATTTTTTTTTTCTAGAAATTAAAGGATTTAATCACACTCCAGAACATTGAGCTAATTTAACAGAAGATATTAACAAAAATCATTTTGTTAAAGTTAGAACACCCTTAAGAGTTGATGGTTTAAACAATTTAGTGGATATAACGTCAGTGAGATGTTTCTTGTGGCAATCTGCTATCTAATGAAGGTCTGCCCCATTCTTCACTCTCTCCTGCATGTGCAGTCTGCTTCAAATCACCCCTCAGCATCTTAGGATCAAGATCTGGGCTTTGACTAGGCCCAGAACATTCCCTTTCCTAATTTTCCACCAGTGCTTCAGTGGGCTTACTGGTGTCTCATGGGTCATTGTCGATCATGTCTGGTTCAAGTACTTCATCGTTAGACTCATTTCTTCACAGAGCTGATCTTCGTCTTCGTTGTCTCTGCTTTCTTAGGGTGTTTATTATTTACCATATTTCTCAAATGTTCTTAAAGGTCTTTATTTCAGTTTTATTTGCTTAGTTTTGTTACCTGAATATCATAGTATTCATATTAAATATTCATGTTCAAATTAAGTAAGTGTCCTATTTTTTCCCCCACATAGCTCCTATATATAAATAACTCACCTCCGAATATAAACTCTAATGATGAGAATGAACTATTATGGCTTTTTCGAACTATCAGGAAATTTAATTCCTATTGTTTATAAAATCTTAAAGGAGTGTCAGATTTCTCTGATGTTAGGTTCCGTGAAAATATTAAAACTAACAGTTAGCTTGTAGTAAATAGATTCTATGTTAATGAATTTGTAGAAATGTGAAGAAATCCTCAGAGCAAAGGAAATCTTACAACTAGTCAGACACAAACCTGTTAACTGATTTTAGTCGTTTAGAATAATTCATTCTGAAAATGCTTGATTGTATAGGATATAATGGTTTACTATCTGAAAAGCAAATGTATTCAAAAGAGACAGTTACTGAAATTGTTTTCTCAGCCAAAGAACTTTTACTACAGTAAAGTTACGGCTGCTGAAATAATCCTCCTGATTCTCAGGATAATTATCAGACTTGTTCAGGACCTGAGAAATCACAGGAATGTACCTTCTGTGATGCCGTAGCATAAATGTCAGCTTGATGCAAAATCAAAACGTTTGCTCCACTTATATGGACTTGGAGTCACAGCTGATCAGGCTGATTGAGCCTCAACAAACATAACTGTACTTTAAAACGTCAACAAATCATAAGGTTTCATCTGAAAATGCAAACGTTTAATATCTGCCGATATGGCGTTGTAGCCCACTTATGCGAGCATTTTCATTTTTACATGTTTTAAATGGTTAAAATCGTCATAAACAAGCATCAGTCTGGATGTTATACTTTCACTGCTGAGGATTTATTTACTTTTCTACAATCTGACAGCAATATGACTGCAGCCCTGGTGCTGTTACTTCACAGAACCTCAATTCAACAAAAACCTGCAACTTTAATCATTTTTCTGATGTGTACAGCCTGTTCCACATCTGGCTTTAATAAATGTTTTTTTTTTACATAATTAGAAGCCACTTAAAGAAGGTAAATATTAAGATAAAATAATTAAGGGTAGGCATTTATGGCTCTGTAAAAAAAGAGTGTTTGCCTCCATGGAGCCAAACTTTAATGAAATGTTTACAGTCGTCTGGATCAGTATTTCTGCAGGCGTTCTGAAAGTCTTTCAAAGTATTTCTTCAAACTTTCTTTTTAAACCAGCACATGAACTTTTTTTTCTCTCTTGAAGCAACTTGACTTGTATTTTTCTCAAAGGGCAAATGGGTTTTCAGCAAGTCAGTCAAATCTTTACATTCATAACACAAGTTATACTAAGTCGAACAATCCACCAACTTCAGAATCCGACAACTTCCTGTCTTCTGATACTTTGATTGAACTAAAAAAGCCAAGACAGCTTTTCACTTCCAAGCACCTCATAATAAATAAGTATTGACTTAAGGCCACCTTGGATTTAGCAGAGAAGTAGTAAACACAATTTATTTCAACTTGTTTAATTTAAGAAGTACAAAAGATAAGTTCTATTTCTTAAAAGTCATGCTGTTTAGATACTGCTTAAGCTTAAAATTTGTTCTTTTGTTCTTAGTATACCCACTTGTAATATTTTTATTTGTTTTATTTTATATTTTGGTACATATTACACCTTACTTTGTAATGGTCAGGCAAGAAAAGTCCAGTCCCTGGTCAAAGGACCAATCCCTGAATCTGGACACACCCACTATTTAAATCTATTCTGAGCAGCAAGAGCAGAAAGTGGCTCACCTTTTGTTCCAAACCGCTTGTTGTTTGGGTTTAAAACGGAGGCGTCTGCTTTTGAGTGAAAGTCTATATATTTGTGGTTACATTTTACTGTTAACTGAATGCAAGAAACTTTATAACAGATGGAGACTGTGTGTTGTACTTCACATTTTCCATTTGCAGTCAATTGTCAGTAAAAGTTTCTCCCTTCTAGACAAAAACAAAACCCTGTCTGTCTTAATTTTGCACCATTCTTTTGTTTTTGGTTGTATAAAATCAATGCAAGGGTTAAACATGACCTACAAGCCTTTTGTTTTGTTTTTAAATGATTGTGTTTAACTTGAAGTAAATCCCAAATACTTTTTGTTCTGTAGTTTTAGAGTAATTTAGCTTTTGAGGACTTTGTGTCTGACTTTAATAATATTTAACACTTTTGGATCTTGCCATCTCTCCCTTGTTGTGGGATTTCTCCTCATGCCAGACTATATTAAAACCGATCCATCAGTCTGTCACTGGATGCCGAGCACCATCTCAGTGTTCTGACATTCGTTTTAGATGAAGTGCAGCCACATCGTCTCTTCTTTCTGATGAGGCATTTCACTCCCATTATGACTCCTCTTTGGCACTTCGATTCAAATCACCACCTTTTAGCTTCGCCTCCAAAGAGTAGGACTAACATTAGTCTCCATCTGTGTCGACAAAAGTATTATTTACCTCATCACTTGGATATTCAGTTTGTCATCTTTAGAAACTTTTCCTCGTCTACTAGAGAAGTTGTTCATGTCTGTATATTTTCATCACCGGCTTGACTCATTCTCACGTATACAGTGAGTGTGACGGTCCTCTTGTGCGTTTTTTATTATTATTCCTCTATTTTATGTTCATGTGTTAGCTTGTGCACCCGCCCACGCTTTTCTGTCTGCGTGCGTCTGATTTCTTTTTCTTTTTTTTTTCTTGTGCATCTGTTGTTCCCACGCTGACTCTCCGCCACACACACCGTGCAGCCCACAGAGTTTTGCCAGTATCCTTGGCTAGACTCCCCAACTACAAGCGCAGTCCTCTACGCTTATCTACTGGCTCCACACACACCGCTTCATTGTAAAATGGCAATCTTGCTTGCACGGTGGACCTTTATGTGTCACAGTATGACCACTCACAGATTAATTCAAAACACCACAGGCTGATCGTAGATCCTCAATCTGTTCATTTTGATGCGATCATGTGGGATTTAAATTGGCTGGCTGATCCTCACCCCACTCATGTCAGAGATTGGTTTATAAGAGCTGATGTGGTGGAGTTAGAGAACAAAGCATGGACGTAGAAGCTGCTCAGTGGATGACACATAGAGGTGAAAAGTTTTATTTTACAGTAGTTTAATCAGAAAATGTTTCTATGTGATAAATTTAGAGGGTTTTCTGAAAACACAGTGGTGTTATCACACTACTAAAACGTCAAAACTGATATTATGAAAAATACTCCATACAACATTTTTTTGAAGGATCCTTTTTGCTCTAGTTAAGAGCAAAAAATATGATAAGTTACAAAAAAAAAAATAGGGAACACTTCAGCCCTTGTTTATAAAATACGATGTCACTTCCTTGTTTGGTTAAACAGTGGACAAGCTAAACACTTGCACAGTTATTAGCACCAGTGGTAATAACGTTCCAGTAATATTTTTTTATGTTACAAATGTGGCCCTTACTGTGGTACACCAGTGCTGATACAGGAGATTTACTGACCTTTTTAAGCTGCTCTCTAACATTAGTGCAACATGTAGTGTTAGCATATAGCACTATCTCATCTAGCATGTGGCATCCTTTGACATCTCCTTATTTCTTGTCTTTTTGCCTCAGAGGGAAAGCACCTCTCAACACTGCTGTGTTTATCTTTTTGACTAAAAAGTCAAAAAGATAAACTTGAAGTTTTGAGTCTTTATCATCATGCACAGTCCTCTTCTTTTCATAACCTTTGTCACTTTTTAATGGGGCGTGTATCCCATTAGAGGACAAAATTTTAACAAAAATCCATGGAAAAATTTAGTCCTCCTTGGGTAAGAGTCTATCACAATAACCAGATATTGACTTGGCAATATTTGGCAAGATTTTCTAAATCTCATAGATAGCGAGGTTATCAAAGCCCTCAGGTCAACCTGGGATTGTCATAAAGTTTAGGATTTCAGCATGAAAACACATGGTGGGTCGTGTTTTATTGTCCGTTGGCATTTAGCTGGATGATGATCAAAATGACATTTACAAGCTGTTCTAGCTAGTGGTCAAAGATGCTTTTGCGGCTCTTTGGGATGAGTAGCTGCCCACCTGTGTCTTAGATGAAAGTAAAAATTACAATAGCAGAGGTTGAAATAAATAAAATAGACTGAAAATTACACTTCACAAAATCTTTCCAAGTGTTTTTTTTTTCTAGTTTCTAATGCAAATATCTTACTACACTTGACATAAGACAAAACTAACTTACAAGTAACCTATCAGCAATATATAGGAGCTTATTTTAAGTAAATATTTCCATAATATTGATTAAAAAGTAATTGTTCCTCTGACAGATTATTTTACTTATAAGTCATTTTCCCCATGCTGTAAGTGAAATAATCTGCCAGTGGAGTACTTTTTCTATCAATATTAAGGACTATTGTCTTAAAACAAGCTGTTATCTTGTTGAAAAGTTACTTGCTAGTTTTGTCTTATTTTAGTTATATTAGAAATTAGACCAAAAATACCTGTTAATGTTTTGTGTTTTTGCAGTTAAACAGAAAGCACCCTTGACATGCGGACTTGTCGTCTCTCTGTGTCTGCAGATTAACCCCAGTGAGGTGGAGGCTCTTCTTTCCCGGCTGCCCTGCACCTTCAGGCAGGAGCTGACTGGCGTTGGAGCGAGTTTGGAGAAACGTTGGAACTTCTGCGGCTTTGAGGGCATCAAGAGCACTTAGGTTCCTCAGGTGACTCTTCTGGGGCTTCAGGAAGACGACAGGCAACACAGACTTTGTAGCAATGTGAAAGATACAGTATCTAGCTCACAAGTATCAAAGACTCGGTACTGAACCCTGACTGTACAAGGGACACAGAGGACTGATCTCAGATCAAGCGGGAATGTTACATGAGCACTTCAGGGACTGTGTAGGTGGCAGAGACTTTAAACATCATCGCTGTTGAGACCAAGCACCCATGATGGAGTCCTCAGAAGCTTGATCTCCGAGTTCCTGTGCATCTGCAAAATATTTTTAGACATGATGGCTCCCTGGGAGTCACAGAGGAGCACCAGTTTCTATCGTCACTGGATCATCACGTAGTTTTGCCCACAGGAGCAGAGCGCGGTGCGTTTGGAGCCGACACGTGACTCTGTATGGTATCAGCTCTACAGGGCTAATCCAGGAGGAGACGAGGGTGTGTCCTCCCAACCCGTCAACCTCCTCCTCTTCTCCTTTTGCTGTTGCCGGATTGTAACATAGATCAAAAACGAATATATTTCTTCATTTTCTGTAAAGGCTGTCAGCAGTTGCATAGACTCATTTGTTGTAATACACTGTAAATGCTTGGATGATATTTTTGAATATAAAAGACATTTGAATATAAAGAAACTAGCAAAGTGTCTGTATTTTTGTGCATCTGGCTAGCAGGTAGAGGGCTGGTGTGACTGATATGCACAAGACAAGTAGGCTACCTCTAAGTTTGTGCTCATCCTTGCTTGAAGAGCTGTGTTTTTTTCCTCATTTCTTTTATCTATCAGGAGCTGTACTCAGAGCTGGGTTTAGAAGCTTACATAAGGGCATTTGTGTCTTTCAGTAGCCAATTAAGCCCGTCTGTCAGCCTGGCGAAAGGCAGAACGTTCGCATCACACTTAAGTGGGAAGCACACCTAGGGGATTGTGTTAATGATGTTTAATTGGAGAGGCAGTTGGTGTGTGTGCTTTCTGGCACCGAGTGAACGGCAAACTGTATTGTTTGTGTACTGTGCCCACAACCGTGTATCAAATGGTTCTGCAGCACTTTACGGAGTGGGGGAAGTCGTCTTCTGCACCTCCAGCAGATAGAGAGCTCACCAGCACCAGGACCGGAGGTTCCCCCCCTCACCGAAAACCCAGTTAAGCATTCTTAATGCGCCGCCAGTGGGCCGTGGGGCGGCACGCTCTCTTCCCCGATTGCTCTGAGAAACAAAGATTTATTATACTGCGTGATTTGCTCTCATTTAGCCTCCTCAGACTCCTGCAGTCACTGCTTTTGAAAAATTAGCGCCTCTGCATACTATTCTTCTGGCTCAATGTAATGTTTTAAAAAGAAGGCCATTACTTGCCATTTGGACAAGTTATTATTTAATTGATTAGGATGCCCATTGGCTAGGCTTTACACCCAGCTGCTCTTCCTGGTGTCCATCATTAAAAACACACAACATAGAGTAGATGACAGATTTAACATGCATATCAGTAGATTTAACCATTCCAGTTTAAAGTATGTTGATTCCTTGATTCCTTCATGCATGTTTGAGAATTTTTTTATTTTGTCACGTCAATCATTTAGCTGTGCACAACACCTGGTTGGACCTAGCACCGCCTTCGAGGATGCTGCTCCTTTTCATAGCTGCAGTTTCAGCTCCTCCAGACTAGCCAGCAGCAATTAGCAAACAGCTTGTGGGACTACCAATCTTCTGAGTTCATTATACGAATTACTAAACGTTGTTAAAGGGTGAATAGAGGAGTGATGTTGTGATGAATTCCTGAAGGCAAAGTTTTAGAAAGAGCAGGAGCTCTTAAAGAGACGGAGGCCCAATTTCCAGGTATTAAATTACAAAGTAAAATTTCCTTAAAGTCATATTTTATATAACATTTTTATAATAACTGTGATATGAACTTAGTTTTATCACAATAATTCGAGGTGCTATTGTGGTAACAATAAAAGTGACGGTAAAAACTCTTTGTTACGTTTTTTTAGGTACCTGTGTGACAAACAAACATTCCTATTTACAACATGTTTCTTTAAGAAACAAGTCATGTAAGGATGTGTTGTTTGTGTCACTGCACTGAACATAATAACTGCATTGAAAAATAATCCTGACAAAAAAGACCGTTTTATTAAAAATGTACATTTATTGTGAAAACAATGATTAAATATCATCAAAAGAAATGTATCAAGATAAATTATACTCGGTACGATAAATGCCCACCCTAATCAGCTCATGTGGGAGAATATGTAGGAATGGGACGACTATCATCCATGCCCTCAATAAATCTGGACTTTATGGAGGAGTAGAAACACAAAAACCCACTTTTGAATGTGAGGCATAAGGAACCATGTTTAATATTTTTTCATATACCATGTAGGGGACACAGCAAACTAGTCCTCTACATGGAGGCCAAAATTATTAGCTGTTTCAGGATTTGAAGTCGTTCTGCATGGAGGTCGCATGTTGTCCCGAGTTTTCTCTGTATTCCTCCTACAGTCCAACATAATATATGTAACGATTATAACGTGAGGTTATAGGTGGATGGTTTCTGCCATGTTACTCTGTGATGGATCGGTGACCTGTCCTGGTTTCTTGCCCTGTTAGCCAGCCAGCCATTCCCCAAGCTAAACGTTGCAGAAAACCTTGACAATTATTCATCACTGAAATCCCAATGAGATGCACTGAAGTTTATGGTTGTGAGTCATGTTAAATGTAAAAGGTACGAATGCTTTTACATGGCGCCGTGTGTGCAAAAATACTCCAACGTTCTCTTTTTTTATACAACCCGTGCTGCCGTTATTTGTGGTTGTAATGATGTTACTGAAGGATGTGGAGGTTTATGTCCACATGTTTCCCGTTTCTGTCTGCCTGACAGAGCACTTGGGATTGTGCGAGATGTTGCCTGTGCACCGCTACGCTTCCTCTCCACGCTGTATGAGCCGAGCTCAGCAGAACATCCCCCAATGACAAACTCCGGCACACCTCACACCGACCTCTTCCTTCCCCGACGCGCTTTACCTTTCTGCTCTCACTGACACAAACAAAACACCTGTACGGTGTTTTTGTGTCTTTCGAAAGCTGTTTTTCTGTGTAGAGTTTCCTTCCAACTGAGCTGCCATCCCCACGTGCTGATAAACTCGGGGCGTTCACAGTTTATCTCCTTTACGGCTGTCTGTGACGGGAGCATGAAGACACAAACATGCTTGTGATCGTGCTTTAGGTTCTCCTGCATCACATGAGGAAGTAAACAAAGACTAATTAAATCCATCGGCAGTCCCCGGTGAGCGCCCCTCTCCATTTGCTGTTGCCTTCTCATTACTGTGACACAGTCAGGAGTCTCCTCGTTAATTCAATTCAAGGTGTACGCAAGCAAAAGGAGGCAGATCAGCTCCCCAGCAGTGATTATGCCGGAGGAGGACTCTTTCCCTGGGAGCGATATAAGAGGATGTCCTCAGGCATCTGCTGATGTTAAACTCAAATAACCTCTGCTCCCCAAATCCGACATTTCAGGTTATTTGTTGTTTTAGATGCAGATTTCCAGGAGTTTTTGCAACTTTTTTTCACATTTGTCACGTTACAACCACAAACTTACATGTATTTTGTTGAACTTTTAGGTGATGGACCTTAATAAAGTTAATTATTGTGAAGTGATACTTAGTTGTTTACGTTGTTTTTGTGAATGCAAATCTAAAAACATAAATTGTGGCCTGAAGCTGTACGTTTTAGCTCCTTAAGCTCTAATGTAGAACTTCCTATCACTGCAAACGCATCTTCAGGTCATTTGGGGTATTTCTGTTCCACCTTTACACGTCGGCGTACTGAAATCTTCGTAATTGCTTTGTAGCTCAGTCGGATTCTTTGATCTAAACCGCTTCCCAAAATTCAATTCCAAAATACTTTGTTTATCCCAAAGGGAAATTAAATGATGTCATGACTCATATCATCCAAGTAGCTTCAAAGAGTCATTGTGGGTGGTGATCTCCAGTAACAGTCAGTCTTGTAATGAATCAGAAGAAGCTTCTGACTGAAGCCTGTTGCTGTATGATAGTTTCATGACTGTAATGATGTGCTAACAACTCAATATCTGGGCAGCAGAGATGATAGCAATAATATCTCATGGATGACATAATCTTTTGTTGAGAATCGTGGCTAATCCACTTTCTTTGCTTTTGCTGTTCCTCTTTAAATCTCTGGCTGTATGGTTAGAAAGTCGAGCAGAAAGATGTTGAAGTCTGGGATTTAATCCTTGCCAACTATGATCGATGGAAGACTTGGTTTGAACTTCATTCTTCTCACTCCGTTCTGTATCCATGAAATCTTTAGTAAAAATTTGTAGCAATGTCCTAAAGTAAAAAGGTAAAGGTAAAAAGGAATAATTGTCTAAACACGCAACGCCTCAACAACAAATAACAAATCAGAACAAAGATGCTGCAGCAATGAATCAATGTTTTTAAATGTCTTCTCCGAGAATCTGTGTTTAGCTCTATCCTCTTCATATTAACTCTGATCAGTTTTTCTGTCCCTGCTTACAGAGAGTGTGGTGCAACCAGGCGCGTTTAGGTTGATGTGCAGTGTTAACTTTTCTCCATATTTTGCTTGTTGGCCTAAAAGTTCAGTTTCTGTCTCATCTGACCAGAGCAACAGCTCGATATATGTCAAACTGCAAACAAGATTTCCTTCATGCCTTTCTTCCATAAAGCCCAGCTTTGTGTCCTGCATTCCTGTCTGTCTGTCGAATTCACAGTTACGTGCTACTTTATGTTGGTCTACCACATAAAATCCCAGTGTGAAAGAGTTATGCTTGCTTCATGGTGCAGACGGATTGAATTTGATGTATGACAGGTCAATTTGGGTGAAATCTTAACACTCCAGCTACACTTAATTACTTTTTTTCTTCTCACGACGGCTACTTAATTATGATCACAGCGCCTCTTGAGTGACCAGATGAGATGGGACGCCGTCTTTGTATTCACTACGTATGTGACCCAGAACAGGATAAACCAAGACCCCTGGTAGAGGATTAAGAGAACATAGAGGGGCTTCACCTCCAAGCTTGTCCACATTAAATTCACAGGCCCACAGGTTCACAATTGTGGAGTTTGAACACATTAAGCACCATCTCCCTGCCCACTCTGCTGCTGATTTGGCTGTCAACAGATAAATCAATGAAAGTGGCTCAAACCGCTCCGTGACAGGAAGTGATGAGTCAACAGCTCCTCCTGTTGAGCTCAACAGCAACTGCACTCACTTCTGAGCTGTTTCAGACCAGGACCAGGTATGATTCACACTGAGAGGAGGGATGTCCCAAGCATGCTAATTCAGGTTTCTTATACATTTCATTATCCCACAAGCTGTTAAAACTCACCTTATTTCCACCTCCACAACCACTCGAAGCAACATCTGCTTGTCTTTTCTTTGCATATCGTTCCTATATGGCTGAAAAACTGCAGAGTTTTAGCACCAATATATGTGGATGGTGTTAGAGTAACCGCTCTAGACTGTTCTCCTCCAGGGTGTCTGGGGTTTTAAGCTGCAGATTTCAGTGGAGCATGTCGTGCTATGCATCCTTCATTTCTCTGTCTGCCTCCTTCCTTTCCTCCCACTGTAACCTAAATGGATCCCCATACAAAGCAGGCAGGAGCTGAAAGCACGCCGTGAATGCCCATAAGGTATTTGCACCCGCTTAGCAGGCTCCCTGTAACATTAAATGCCTCCCTGCAGGTGAGAAGAATTGTACGAGTTAAGTAACATTTGCCAGAAAATCTTCCATGATAAATCAATACTTTCATTGAATTCCTCCAGAAACGGTGTATGATTTAAACAGCGAGGTCCTTCACTTACTGAAGCCGGCAGGTTTGATTGGTGCTTGATCTGAATGTCAGCGCAGTGTGATCCATGCCAGCCTAGGTGGGAAAGGGCCCGTTGCTCCTAACGAGCGAAACGCTGTTGTGAACAGAGCGGACCTTTAGCAGAAAGGGACTGACACCAATTATCTGCACAAGTAAAGGTTCATTTATATTTGTGTGTCTAGAATTGCCAATCAACCAGGTTTGGTACTTTTGCATAGCTGAAGAAGAACTGCCCTAAGAAATGTTTAGATGTAGAAATCGGATGTAGTTATCTTGCTCCTTTGACATTTCTACTGACATGCAGGAAGCATTTTCTGTTTAGCAAGAATAAAATACTCTGATGGGGTGAAGTGGTTGTGAGATTTTCATCAAGCTTCTGTTTAACTTCAAACAAGTGGCAGCTTTCAGTTTCACCAGGTTTGTTTAGGTTGATAGCAGCAAACAGCAGCTTAATCCTTTGTATATAGCAAGATACAAAAAAAAACATAGTTTTATAAGAATTGATCACAACTATCAAATGCTTGTATTATGCAGAAATAAAGACTGACCATTAGCCTGCGAGACCTCTTCTTTAGGATATCGGGTTATGCTTAGTGTGTTTGGTATTTTCTGTTTTTGAGGATACGAAGGATATTTGAGAGCCTGAATCTCTTCCCAGTCGCGCTGATGATTGCTGGGGGTGAGAAGCAGGTTAGGCACGTCTTGATGACACTAAAAATGACAAGTGAAACACGCCGGAGGAGAAGCACTTTTCTCCCTGCTGTTTGGATTAATTACATCATATCTGTGATGTATAAGTGCCTTTGTCAGTCAAACCTATTGAGATTTATTAAGGCATTGTTGCATTTATCATACATTAAGCCTCTGTAAGGACCTAATTATCTTTTATTGTAAATACGAAGGTGTTTTCTTGACTCTGAAATTAGCTGCAAACACCTGTCAGGCAGTGAAGGCTGCAGACTGAATTAATCAATACATCAGGAATCCTATCTGGAATATAAATAATGTGTTTCAAATATTATTCAACTGAGGAGACGTCATTTTAGGGAGGGAAGTCAGAAAAATGCCAAATACACTGGGCTTCTTTGTTAGGGAAAGGAGATTAAATTTATTATGTGTAAATTGTTTCCCGGTGATTCTCATTTTAAAGTTAATCATAAATCATTAATCTTTTTTTCCGAAAGTTCCTCTCCACCAGAGTTGCTGACAGAATTACCTAATATTAAATGCACCTAATATTATGCCCTTTTGAATCAGTTAAGTTGAATCTCATGCAGAATGTTTTTAAAGCACGTCCCAGATTGCCAGCTGAGCTGCAGCTGCTGTCCACATTTGTTTTTTTCTGTTCTCTGTTCAGTGTCACATTCAGAATCACATTGCAATCATGCTGCTGCACGCCTCCTCAAATCAGCAAGGTCTGTTCTGAGATATGAAATGTCATTTCCTAATTATTCTATTTTTTTTATACTCTTGTGTCTAAATTGATTTATTTGTTTTCGTGACCTTTTAAACACCCAGATCTAATCAGATAATCCTCAGTATTAAGTGGGTTTTTGTGTTTAATATAAAGAAAATCTCAATAAGTTATTCAAACAGGCTTGAGGAAATGATGAGGGTAAAGGAAAAAAGCTGTACTTTTGTTGCCTAGTAATTAAAAAAAGAAAGAACTCGTTATACCGTTAATGTTTATGGAATAAACAATAAATGCAGCATAAAATTAAGAGAAGTTAAAATTTAAAATAAATTATATATTACTGAAAATGATGGGTAAATAGAGTTTAGTATGACGTTAGCCACAGTGGTAGCTCAAAATATGTTAATATTACATATTTCATGCTGATCTACTTTAGATTGGAAAAATGCAAGAATCTGTCTAACAGCAGCTCATAAATTAAAACTTTTTTTTTTGGCACATTTTGGAGTCACATTTAGGCAAAACCTGAATTAGAATGAAAAAGACTTCAGGCATCGCCAATTATTTTAGACAGCCAGACTTTTTGGCTAAATAGATAACTAGGTAGATTCTCCTTTTGTTTGATTCTTCAACAGTCATATGTTAAATAATTGGGTGTTAACCTTCATTCTGGCTCTGGCATCATCGGCAATTGTAAACATAAACTCCTCCGGTGAGGGAATGGTAAGACATTCTTTGGTTGTGAACCTTTAATAGGTGGCCAGTGGACGTAAAGTTTGACTCTCACTGGAAGCCGATTTGCCACTTTCACAATCAAAAATGACCTTTTGCAAAAATTAAGCTGTCTGACATTTTCTGGGAAATTTGTGCAAAGCGACTACTGCTGCAAGAGACAACCGACTGTCCTCTTTTGACCAGCCTGAAATACTTTCACAGCTGTCTCTTTCTACTCATCTTCCTTCCCCTCTTCTCTGTTTGTGTCTGACTCTAGTGATAATAACGGGAACAACTTGCTTTTATTCACTGATATTTCTCATGACGTGATTCAACTGCAGCAATAAATCGTGCTGTCTGTCCTCTTCTGGTCCACAGTGAGACAGAGGTTACTGTAATAATGCATTGGCACCGTGTGAGAAGTCCTGTAGGATTTTGTAAAAAACATGTTGTTTTTTTTTAATCATTTTTATCATTAATGGTTCTGGATTAAGGTATTTTCTTAGCCTATGTGAAACCCTGACTAGGAAGACAGTAGTAAATCTGTTACTCCTAATTTGTAAGTAACAATCCCTTCCAAATGTGCATCATAAATTTGAGCGAAGGCTTTACGGAGCACATTGTTTCTATTTCTGTCTTTATGAAAAGCATAGTGACCCAGACAATTTTAAAACTGAGCTATTTTTCACCATAAGAACCCCCATAAAAGTTCTGCTGCATGTTCAGGTAGGCCCTTTGACTGAAATATCAGTAGCAGATTCATTAACATGTTAATTTTAGGTTCTTTTTCCAGTGTGATCTCTTTTATGAAAGAGATGAAAGACCCACTTCCAGTGGTTTTATTTATAGCCATCTGTGCTGATTTTTTTCTTTGAAAACTATAAGCTGCTTTATTAGATTTTTTTAATGGTTGCTACAGACATTTATAGTTGCCAGGTAACATGAATCTTGTCGGTGCGCCGGTTAGTGGCCTTTTACATTTCAAACAACTTCAAATATTTGAGTTTCTCTAACGTATTGTTTTACAACCACCAGCAGAACTGCTTCCCATCTGCCTTTTCTCAATATTAGCTTTGCTTTGTCTTGCATTAACCAATGCTCCAACTAAATGTACTTTCCATTTAACTGCCAGACAAACTTTAAGGAACATTTCAGGACGTTTGAAACAAATAATATCAAAGCTGCAGTAGATAACTCTCCTGTTATCTTCACATACCATATTTTTACCATTAAGTTGTAACTTTTAGTATCTGACAAAGTTAATCTAAGTAAATGTAAACAACACAATCCAAACTGACTTTATGTGAAAAACTAATTGGCCAAAATGAGTGAGAAGAAATTTCATCAAGCATCTGCAATAACCGTCAATAACTCTTTTATATCACTGTGGAGGAATTCTGGCCCACTCATTTTTGCAGAATTGTTTGTTTCTGCCCCATTTGAAGAATTTTATTGCCACATTATTGCAAATGGATATTACTGTTGTTTTGAATTGATCACTGTCCAGCAGCAAAATGCAAATGTCTTATGGTCACCAACTGATAGCCAACCTTTCTTCTTCAGGATTTTTGAAAAAGAGAGAAGAAGTCTCTCAAGTCTTCCTGGTCTTGAACCTAACCCTCCAACCATCGTACCACTTTGTTTGACTGGATGACAATTTCTTTGATTGAAGTGCTGTTATTTCTAAGCCAGATGTTGCAAAACTCTCAGTGTTTGACCAACTAAAACCCTTGACTAATTGAAGAAGTCAACTATTAACTGTTTCTAATGCAACCTTTCATCTAAGTGCACATTCAAAAATCCTGAAAACCATACAAATCCTACAGAAGGAATACTATTATAGCATAATTTGCATACAGCTGATTACTATCAGGTAAGATGGAGCTACTTTAGCATTGTCCAAAATTTAGCAAATGTATTTCATATAGAACTTTGTAAGTGAAAACTCCCTCAGTTTTCTGTCAGTCGTCGGTCAGTTTGATCAGGATCTTATGAACACATTTTAGAAAAATATCAACAATGAAATGCAGAGAGCTTTCACTCTGAGCCTTTCTTGAACTTGCAAGCTACTTCAAGTTACCATAAGAAGTTTCGCAAAATCCACCATCACTTCCAACTACACACAATTAAACTCAGTAACTAGGAAATCATGCATTTATAGCAAAAATGCCTTTTTTCCAGTCGTTGAGCGAAAGACGTCTCTGCTCAGGTGATACAGACACAGTACAAGAAAAGCTTGTTCCCAACCTTCACCCTGTAGATTGAACCAGTAAAATCCCTCCCTAATTAGATGTATGTTTCCTTGCACCTAAGATGGCAACGCTTGCACCAGCTGCACAACGTAAACACACCAAGGTCGAGTAATTGAAATGTACAGTGCTGCAGCTTGAACGTGGGTTTTAATATCAATGCATATCGGCAGCTCAACAAACCGAACTGTCTTATGTATTTATCCACTCAGAACATGATAGTATTGTGAGGGAAAAACCTCTCTGCTCGCTTTTCAAATACTGTTAAAAATGTACATGTTTTCTTCTTCTTAAGTTTTGCGTTCACAGGTACCTGGTCTTTGCCAAAAACATCAGACGTACAGCAATGTTTAAAGCATGGGACGTTCTCACATTTAGACGTTGCACTGAAAGGAAAGGCCATATCAGAAGAGAAAGTTTAATAACTTTTAGTAGCTCTTAGACTTAGATAGAAAAATGTTATACACCTTAAATTCATTTATAAAAGATTCAGTACCTTTCATTCACTGAACATATCCATCAGCCACAGCCCAGTTCTCCCCTAAATCATGAAGCAGAGGCAGAAAAGCAGAAATGGAGGGACTTATGCTGTGCTCCAGCCTGAACCGTGGCTTAGCTTTTATCTTAAGTGTCTCAGGGGGTTGATAACACAGTCCACATTCAGAGCATTGATTGCAGAAGTTCTGCAAATTTCCCAGCTCAGTAAAGTGAGACCCTATCGATGGTTTTCTTTGCAATTCCAACTATTGCGTTTTTTTTCTGTCTCCGGGTCATGCAAGGATGGCTGGCAGCAAGTTTGCAGTGCCACATTACACCTTAAAGATGTTGAAGGGTGAAGAAATGGCATCCTTCAACATCTAAAAATGGTTTATGTTGTTACACTAATTTTATTATATGTAACTTAGTCCTTTTTCTTCACAGATGGAACAAAAGGGTTCCCTTAATAACATATGTACTTTTTTTCCCACTTTGATATTTAGTGTGACAGCTTAAAATTAATTGGACTCTTTGTTGAGAAAAAGAAAGTTGCACCTTTTTTCCTGTGTCAATTTCAGGCAAATGTGAGGACAAAAGTAGAGAATCATTTGAAGAAGAAGAGTATTTATTTTCTGTGCACAAAAGGTCTCCACACAAACTGCATCATAAAATTTATTCAAAATGTCAAAAGGTTTGGGCCTGATGACCTTTTGTGCTCACTGAATAAACATCTTATATAAGTTTTGGATTGTTTGATGTGTTTGTGAGCAGAGAATATATTTGGCCCACTTCAGTCAACATTTTCATCTTTCTTGTGATTCAAAAATGGTGGGCACACTTGCACTAATAGTAGAGCTAACGTTTTGTTTTGCATGTTTGCTTTCTACTTTCTGTGTACTTTACTTTCCTGGATAGCGTAGGATGGGTTCCTCATATGGGTGACCTTTCTGAAACATACATAGTACTTTCAAGTACTTACTTGTAACTTTCACAGCTCTTATAAGGTACTTGCTGGATCATACAATGTACTTTCCTTCATGATAAGTTCAGTCTTTCAGAACACAAATCATACCTTCTCAGAGCTTAGAGGACACCTTGGATATTTACAGGATACTTTCCCTACATTTTTAAGGTGCTTTTCCAGTTTTTACAGTGTACTTTCCTGGATCCTGAAATGTATTTTTCTAGATTTTGTAGGTCCAGTACCTATTCAGTATTTTCACAAAACCTGCAGCAGATATCCCGGTACTTATAGGGTACTTCCCTGTGTCAGTGTATCCCTTGTCCATGTGGTAATACTCCTGCCTGTACATTTATTATTAATGTGAGATACCTTCAATTACAGTAGCCGTATGAATACTCTAAAATGTTTATGGCAGATATCGTCATGTAAAGTAGGCAATTGCAATGTCAGATCAATGCAGCTTCCTGGAAGATGTTATTGTCCATTCCCCAGATGGACTCATCAGGATCTATGGTTACTGTATCTGCGGTTACAGCAGCAGTCCAGACATGGCCATTAAAAACTGCTAGACAAATTATATTTCCAGTCTCATCACCAGTAAGGCGTCATGTTCTTTTTAATGATAATAGATTATCTGACCGACACATCTATCCCGTCAGCTGTGTCTGCTGTCTGAGAAGTTCCTTCTACTGGTAGGTCTTTACTTAAGAGGTAGCTGCTGTATATGACTGGGAAACAGAAGAGGAAAAAATCTATACCTTCATCCTTCCAAGAATGAAAATATAAGTATTTTTTTTTCTTTGCACAGCTTTTTTAAAACTTCCATGAATGAAAATAACAGATTATTTAAGTATTATTTAAAGATTTCTATACCTGTGTTTTGATGTAGTGGTGGTCTACATTTATAGAAGAACAGCTCAATGTAGGTCAGAGGTTTGCATACCCTCGTCATTAATAGGGAAGTCATATTATTTTGATTTTTTACTAAATCTTTTGTTAGTTAAATGGAATGGCTGTACAACATACAACTTCAGTGAATCTTAAAAACAAGTTTGAATTTGTTGTGATCTTTCTTTATTTGAATCCATTTCTTTTGGATGTTGCACCAATTCATGTGCTTTTTGACTTTTCAGTGGGCTTAAGGTTATCCCAGATAGTTAATTTTATCCTGTTTTATCCATTCCCAAACCAGTTTTGATGTGTTTTGGGGTTTATTGTCCAGTTGTAAAACCCATCTGTCTCAAAGATTCAGAAGTCTAGCTGAGACGATGTTTAAAGATTTGGAGCTAGCCATAGTCCTTCAATATCAACTTTGTGCAATTCACAGGAGTTAAAACTAAGTGCCATGTCCAGAGTGACATTGACAAATAGCAAGAGGAAGCTAGAATCAAACCCACAACCTTCAGTTCACAAGACAACTGCTAATTTATGTGGGTTCACAACTTGTATACTTTGTTTCTCAATAAAAACTCTATTTAAATTTAATAGCTTAAATTTAGTTATTGAAATATCAGGGTTTATTGATTTACTTGTAAAGAGGGAAGAGGTTAAAGTCATTTGCAGAAAAGAAAATCTCAGTGTACCACCCAAACTGAAAAGGAACAGTTAACAAAGCACAATGAGAAAAGTTTCCCTGTCAGAAACTTCAGTTTTATGTTACAATGAATTTGAAAAATGTGCCTTGTATTTTTATTTTTGTCCCCATCAATTTGATACCCCTAAATAAAAATTAGCGGAACCAGCAGTGCTTCAGACGTCAGCTAATTGGTAGTTAGTCTGTTTGGCTGTTCAGTGAAGATGTTTTAGAAAACATCAGAAAACAAACACACTAGAGGGATCAGGGATAATGTTGTACAGAAGTTTAAAGCAAGGTTAGACTATAAAGCAATATTCCAATCTTTGAACATTTCACAAAGAACTGAAGTGCACTATTAATGCTGGCAGTGGCAGCATTATGCAGAGGGATTTTCATCTGCAGCAGATGGAGAGTGTTTGCAGACACTCTTCATCCCATTAGACTGAGGTTGAGCTATTTTACTAACAAGAATCACTGTAGATCTGTAAAACTTGCAGTGACGTCTAAAGACATGCTACTGCAACAGAAGCAAAAGAAGCCTCTACAAAATATTCACTGACAAAAGTTAAATAGATACTGTGTGGATTCAAAACAGTTTCAGATTTTTATTTATTTTTTCTTTTAAAGAAACTTTACTTACACTTAACCACTTTTGGAAAGCACAAATATGCTTCTCTGTTTTACAAGTTCTCTGATTTTAGATAAGTAAGGAACAAAATGGCAGCTGATTTGTAACCTTTAAAAACATTCATTTATGATTTTAAAGTCTGCCCTTCCTACCCTTACGATCTGT
Source organism: Girardinus metallicus (assembly GCA_903067095.1). Taxonomy (NCBI): domain Eukaryota; kingdom Metazoa; phylum Chordata; class Actinopteri; order Cyprinodontiformes; family Poeciliidae; genus Girardinus; species Girardinus metallicus. Next base: position 29,570 of record CAEGAE010025338.1, read on the forward strand.
CGGATTTGTTTTGCTTTACTGTTCACAATAACATTTAGTTGAGAGTGTAATTACAGCCTACAAACGCTATTCAAAGAGGTGTATTGTTCTCCCACAGTGTTAATTTGATTTTTGAGAGCAATTCAGATTTTCTGAATACAATAATTCGTAGTCAATGGGAGTTTATTGTGTGTGTGTTTGTGTGAATTCAAGTGAAATCTGCAAAAAATTTCTGAACTTTGAAAGAATACTATAAATTCTACTTGGTCCAAATCCTTCATATTCAAACAAATGAGTTGAAGCCTTACTTCTAAAGCATTTTTCAAATTCGTTTGAATGTTTAATTTATTCAGTACTTATAGCTTTTTTCAATATTTGCATTTAATGAGTTTTCAGAGGGAATAAAAAAACTATAAAACCAAAGGGTTTATGCAAAGTGTTTGTCCTTTTCATTTTGTCTGATCTTCCTACAACTATTCATTAATTCAGAGGATAGCCAATCACATCTATTGTTTTCCTTAACTACGTCAGGGAATAACCAATCAGATTCCCTGTCACGTTTTCTGCTCCGCCCATTGTTTTCCTTTCCGTTACCAAGGTGACCGCTCAGCCGAGTTACCGGTTGGCGGAGCCGCCGTTACATCAGAGTGAAGCCGGGATTTCCTCTCCCCCTGCCGGGCTGTGTGACCGCCTTAGGTCGTTATGTGACGGAGGAGCAGAGCCGTGGACACCGCTGGGAGGAAGCAGCACGCACTATATACACGTGAGGCGGAAAGTTTGCCATGTTCAGAGCCAGTGTTTCCATCTGAGCACCGCGGCGGCTCTAAAGGGAGATGTGTCCGCACGGCGTCGGAAAAGTTTAAAAAGCTGAAAGAGGAGGCGTCATGATCATCTTCAAGCTGCTTTTCTTGATTTTCAGCACGCTTCACATTTGAACTGCTACCAAAGCGACCCACGACTTGGCGGAACTAAACGTAAGTGATAACAAGTGGAAATGTACAGCACTCAAAACAACTGCTAAGCCAGTTATGATTTCTCGATATTATTCCACAAAGAGCTCATTGTAAAAGTGTTGATGAAGTGATCTCTGGAAGAAGCCTTCTGAAGTTTTTTAAGTTGGACCTGATCATGACAGGACTGAAGACTCTGTTGACACGGTTTCTACACAGTTTCACGTTTAAATTTCAAACTCCGATACAAGTTTCTAGAGTTTTTAGTGCATTTTGCCTGGCCCAGTGTCAATAAAATAGCTTAATATGAGTTTACTGCACATAATCCTGTCAAGCTACAGGTTGGATGGATGGATGGACAAGTAGTTTTAATGAATGAAGGAGTGGGTGGCCAAGCAGTTTTATTGGATGGATGGATGTGAAGCCATTTTAATGGATGTATAATACACCCATTAAATCAGTTTTATTGGATGGATAGATGGATAAAAAGTTCTGATTTATGCCTGAAACTGAGAAATTACCCCCAAAAAAGGCATATATCATATTAAGAGCTTCCTAGTTGTTTCCAGACTGTACAGGAACTCTATGTTCAGTGTGCACCTCTCAGGTAAACAGTATATAATCCAGCCAGGACCTGACACAGGGCCTTGGAGATACCTGCTTCTTTAGCTGAGTGTCTGCGTTATGTTTTCAGCCAACAGTCTTTCGAATGTCACTGTTTTCCATCTAAAATGCTATTTCTGCCTGTCAAACTGTTATCAGTGTTATATTTCCCTCATGTTGTGTGGTCCTTCTGCTGAGAAAAAACACAGTGGTGTTAAACTAAAACGTCACTCAGTTGTTTTTATTTAAAAATAAACAATTATTCCTTTTGCTAAAAGAATGAATATTGTTATTACAACTAGGATAAAGTTATATGTAACTTTATCCTAGTAGTTTTTTAGTGTTATTCAAATTTTCATGTGTTGACATGCAAAAATTTGCAGTGACACTTGAAATATATCGAAACATTCCAGTGCTTTCATTGAAGGACTTTAAACTCCAGAGGTGCAATGAAAAAAATTAAGTGTTTTTGAAATTATACTCTATTCCTTAATACTAGAACATGTCCCATGCTTAGTTTAACCTAGAGAAATAGAAACGGATATAGATACCCTTTAAAATTGGTCCTTTGATAAATCTTCTGTGTATATGCATAGATACGTTGATTAATCAACGGGACAGAAATATTTTGCTTAAAGTAATGCTGGACAGAAGTGGAGTTATAAAGTAGCCAAACTTCAAAAACTTGCAAAAAGCAACGTATAATGAGAAAAACTTTAAAAGCCTGACTGATTAAAGTCAAGGTATAAAGACATAAGAATTTACTCAAGATCAGATCAGACAGCTAACTTAGCCCAACTAACATTGTTAACATTCTGTTCAAAATGTTTAAGTGTTTTTCCCCATCCATTTTTCAGCTGGAATATTTGTTTTGTTGACATACTGTCCACCAGTCAGTACTCAAGTTAGTACAGTGTGTCAGAAACCTGCACTGTCTGGTTTCTGACCAAACTTGACTAACAGGTACGATCAATTTTTAGATTTGCTTTGTTTAAAACACCGTCGTACAACGCATGGAAGCAAACTTTGGCTGCCTTTAGCACACATTAAGTTCCGCCTCTGAGTCACAGCCATTAGAGAAACTTCACACACGAGGGCTGTGGATTTGTACTTTCCCCTAACTTCTGAAGTTTGGTTCTTGCTGCATCAACAGTGGCTGTATTTCTGCATATTTCCCAACACTACTTCTGGTATCAGTTTCTGTCTTGCCCCAGCTGAGATGTCAGTATTGAATCTCCTCACCGACTGCTTTCCCAGGACAGTATTGTGGCCCACACCAGGCCAGGCTGACCTTGTAATGGAGCTTTTCTATAGAAGGGATCAGTGACGGTGTACGGGACGCGCTGGCACAGCTCAGACACCTGCTTCTGAGCACTCGCAGCGGCTGGCAAGCCGTCTTTAAATAGATAAGCGCTGTATGCTAGAGAGAGGTGCTGACCTGCGAGCAAGGTGATGTTTTTTATAAAAGACTATCTGCATCGCAGAGGGTGATTCAGCAAAACACTGCTCTTCTGTAATAGCTCTCGGGGTTAAGGGAAGACAGACCAGGTGGATTACTGTGTTTTATCTATTCCCACTGAGAGTTTGGCTGAAAATGTCAGCTTAGGAGTGATTAAAAAAAAAAGCGCATACCATAGCATTTCAGACCACAATTGCCTGTTAGAAAACACATCAGTCCGTTAGATTTCTGCATTTCAAGGAAGATTAGTAAGTCAGCTGACAGAAATGTGGAGAACAGTGAAGCTTTCACAGCTTTCAGCTCATCATATGTTAAAATGTCTACAGGCAAAACAAATCCTTTTAAAGCTGCGTTTTTCATTTGGCATAGAAGCACTTTGGCATCATTGCTGCAGTATAAGACTACGCAGTCTTATGTCAATGATGAGAGAGTTGGACCTCATCGTCACAGTTTGTGTCTGTACATCCTAAAGATTCTCAAAAGATCTCTTACGGCAAGTCGGATTTGTACGATTTTTTTGTCTGAAAGTATTTAAGCTGCAACTTCAGTTGTTTCAAATATTATTAATCCTCATATTCCTCTTAATATATTTGATTTGCACCCTTATTGTAACTCTGTCTTCTGAAGCCAACATAACATTTTATGTTTAAAAGATGATCAGAGGTTATTTTTACTGAATAGTTTTCAATTTTTGTAAAGGCAATGCAAATTTTATTATGACATATGTGATATTAACCAAAGAATTATTGCAGCTGCAGCGTAAAACAGGAAATAATTGTCCAAACAATCCAAAAAGGATGAACAGAAGTCTACAAAAATAACAAATCAGCAGCAAATTATGCTGCCATCATGAGCAGTATAGTCTCTAGAAAAAAGTTTTGCAAGGGTTATTTTGATGGCTGTCTCATTAAGAAAGTGAAAATATTTGAAATCTCCCAGTTCAATCATTTGGTTATTTAAAATAACTTTAAAAGTAATTCAAAGTTAAAATAACTTTTTAAATTTAAATGGAGTTTGCACTCCATTTAAACTTAAAAAATGGAGTTAAAAAATGTTCAGCTTTTAACCAATTATCTCCCATTTCTATCTCCTTAGTTTTGTTTGTATCAAATAAAAAAAATACATCTTAAATCTCCTTTTTCATGAACACAAATGTATACTTCAGGATTGAACGATGAGTTTCCAGCTTTCACATATCAGTAACTGTTTGCTCTATGGCATATAAAATTTGACTTACTGAAGAATTTTAATAAAAACATGTCAATCTACACACAAAGCTCCTGCCATGATCCAGCGCAATCAGTTTTTAAAATTGACTAGTATCTTAAGTAGCAGTGGTAGTTGTTGTTTTATGTCAGTAGCTGATATAAAATACTTGATTGATTTTTTTTTTTTTTAAATCTGCAGAGGCGTCGCCATGTTCCCTGATGTCCTGGAAGCAGCCGGCCAGGTGGAAGGCCTTTCACTGTCCTCTCCACAGCCGCTGCCCCACCCGGATGAGGAGGAGGACAGCGAAACATCGGCAGAGAGGGGGCCGAAGAGACAAGGCCGCTACCGCAAGAGCCTGCAGCTTTTAAAGCCCTTCAGGATAACACACAAGTCAGTCATTTATTTAAAGTTTGTGTCTTTTAACATAAGCGACAGAAGACTGAAACAGAAATGTACATACATGAATCATGAGCATCAATTTCACATTAATGTTGTGCTGCCAGGCTCCTGGCATATTTTGAACCACAAATTTGGCCACTCTTCTTGGCAGAATCGCTGCAATTTATTTAAATTGTTTTGTGATCTGGCAGTGGCCTAGCTTTGAAGCATAGTCCCCCAAATTCTCTGAATATTTGAGGTCAGGACTGTGAAAAAGCTGGGCTTTCTGTTCTGCTGGAACACTGAATACCGCCTGAATTTCAGCAGTCTCACCCAAATTGTGATGCTCAGATTGAATAGAACTGGTTATAATGTCCAGAAACAATCAAAGAAACAACGATGTCCAAGCCAGTCATGTACTGAAAGCTAGTTGAACGTCACTATCACAGTTTCCAGTGAATAACTTCTGCATCAACAGGGACTGAAAACATACAAACCAAGAAAGAAGTTTCAGTTAGGCCTGTCACAATTTTACTGGATGATAAATTGTCCAAGAAATCATTGTGATAAACAATAACATTGCTGCTTTGAGAGCATTTTCAAGCAGTATAATAATGATAATAGCATAAAAAAGCAAGCTTGTCCTCTTAATGAATAATAAATTTGTATTTTGTAAATAATTATTTTGGACATTCTTATTATCCAAAAATAATTAACAAATAAACAAAGTGACAAAAAAACAATAAATAAAGCAGAAAGAAGAACCACCCACAACTGAAAGCATAAATGAAATGGATTATAAAGCCCCGGTAAACAAAATTACCCTTCCAAAACAATGTTAATTAGAACAGAAATTATAGAGCTAATTTTAATTTGTCATGTGATTAGGATATATTTTTCTTATTGCAACAGGCTTTGTTCCAATTTAAAACTCATCTAGTTTTCGCTAATGTATAAAAACTGCCTGCATAGACAAGCCCAATACTTTCTAGAGAAGGTTTTAAGGTCAGACAAGCTAAAAACGAACTAATTTGTTCCCCAATAACAAGTTCAGTGTTTGGTAAAGTCAAAGGAAAGCTTTCAAACCCTAGAAAACTGTAACAACGGCCAGCCATGCTGGTGGCAGCATCATGCTGTGGGTTTGTGGAAATGGGAGACCGTCTCTAAATTTGTCAATATTACTTTAAAGTATCAGCTTTGTGGTTTAAAATTTGACACAACTGTGTTCCAACAGGACAATGAACCCAAACCCACCAGCAGGCTGGATTGGGAATGCATAAAGCAGCTAACATTAAGCTTTTTAAGTCTTGACCTCCAGCATAATGCTGACTGATGGTGGCTGGAACAAAGCTTATAAAGAAATGTAGCTTTTTCATGGGATTTAAACTCCCTGTTATGATTATTTTGATGATGACATTCGACAAAATGTAACGTTTGCTACTGGTTTCTCAATTTGTGACTGTATATTGTTTTTATGACTTTTTATTTTGTGATTTTATAATGTAAAACACTTTGAACTGCCTTTTTGCTGAAATGTGCTATACAAATAAACATAATTAAACTGTTTAAACTTTTGATCCTATGGGTTTAAGAGAAACAAGACTAACCTCAAACATTTAATGTTAATGCTTCTCTTTATGACATTATTAAATGAATATGACATACATGGTGTGTGCACTTCAGTCAGTAGTTTTCTGCTGACTGTTGGGGTGTAGCAGGAGGCCCTGATAAGGCATGGGAACTTATCCCTCGGTGACACACAGCACCATGTTTGAGCATGTCTCACCTGATAAACCCCTCCTGCCCTGCTGTTTTTCACTGCTTTCTCAGATTTCTGTGAAGAATGTGCAAATTGCTGTCCAAACACTGCAGGCAGGATTTTCCCGTTGCTGACTCTGGCCATCAAAGTCACCTCTTCCATGAGAAATAACATAGCATCTCTGTGTCAGCGATGCACTTTTAGGACTCTCACAAATTTCCACATCTTCTGCTCTATTTCAGGCATCAGCACCCAGTTGATAACGCCGGCCTCTTCTCTTTTATGACTCTGCAATGGCTCTCCCCGCTGGCACTGAAGGCCTACAAGCAGTCCAGCTTGTCTTTAGATGATGTGTGGGGATTGTCTTGCCACGAAGAATCAGGGGTCAACTCTCAAAGGTGAGATTGTCCTCTTGAAAGCGACCAGAGGTGTAAGAAGACAGATTATTCCTGAAATAATGGAGACTTTGATAAAGTTCAAAGATGGAACTGAAGAAATGTGAAAGTTGTTCAGTTTTCTTTTGCTATAGAAAGTACTACAAGGACTGATGCTATCTAATTTAGTTTTAGACTTTAACCTCAATATTTGCTTTATTTCCCAAAAGACCCAAACCTACTGGGATTTTTCTATTTTGAGTGCTCATCTTGTCATCTTAGTCTGGAAAAAGGAGAAAAAGAAAAATTAGCAAGAGGAAAAAAATCAAGTTTCCTTTGATTATTTAACAAAAAAATTGTATATCAAATTGAGGAGGTTTTACACAAATTTATATATTGATAAAATCCTTTATCTTTGATTTTCCACTTCACAGTTGTCCAACTCAATAGTCATTCTGATTTTTTCAGTTAGTGTCAAAAAACCTACAAAGTCAACGAAATAAAAAAGGTAATTTGTCTCCTTTTCGAGCCTGTTGGCCCTCTGAAATAAAAGTGTGTGATTGGTGCTATGGTTTTTTCTTTTTTTAACTGGCTGTGGTTTAGATGCCAGTAAATGCACTAATATTTCAGGTTTTTATTTATTTTACCAAATGACATGAACGTGTCACGGAAGAAATTGTTTTTGTCATCCAGCCCCGATTCACCAAATTTAAGTTCAATAGATTCAGGCATAGAGCTGATCTAAGTTAGTCTACATGTCAATAGAGCAACTTGAGGACTTTTTCCAATAATATTTCCAGGGACCACTTCTGTTAATGGCTCCCCAAATGAAAGATACTGGATTTCTATTATCATGTAAATATTTTTATACAGTTTTATCATTTGGTAGTGGATAAATCATGTTTTCAACTATTATAAAGCAAAAACTAAGCTGTTGAAACCTTAGAATAATTTTCTTAAGTGTTCAGAAGATCAGTACCTTATTCTCTTAGAAAGCTTATTTGATATCAATCCGTAAGGGAGGTTCAGGTGACGCAGTATAGAGTAAGATTTCCTGGTCAAACCACTCCTAGCTTGACCAGTTTGACCAGTCCTGGTCAAACTGTGTTTAAAGGAGCTTGGATTTCCACACAACCAAAGATGAATGCAAGAGGCAGGAGAGAGTTGTTCTTTTGGTTACAAGAAATTTAAAATAGTTTTTCATCAACAGGGTGTGCAAAGGGATGTTTTTAGCAAAAGATTAAAATAAAGAAATGGCCACTCTTGAACTGTCAAGTAAGATGGTGGATTGATTGTGCTTTGAGCTAATAGTGCAGCCGGTGGCTCAGGTAGCTTTTCACTTTTTGATAAAAGGATTGACTCAATAAAATACTGAAAGCAAAAACACCAACTTGCCGGTAGCACGGAAAGCAAGCTTTGAGAGAAAAGAGCAGGCTAAAGAGTTTGATCATGATAGATTTTAAATATCAATGGATTGGCTCAAGCTGAAGGTCTTGACATGACCAAAATAGTCACACAAATCAGTCTGAATCTCAAACCACAGCAAATATGTGAAATGTGACGCTCTTCTGAGATGAAAAAAATATTCAACTTTTTGGTCTACATGCAAATTACTGCATGTGGAGAAAACTAAGCCTGTTTATTACCAGAAGGAATAATTATCTAAAACGGCAATCTGACTGAGTTAGATAATTTTTCTTTCTTTGCTTTACAAAGAATGTTCACAATGGACAAAAACTTCTGTGTTTAGTTATGCAAAGTGTTGAAAATTTACCCTAAAAGTCTTGCAGCTATTATTACATCAAAAAAGGGAGTTTTACAAAGTATTGGCACAGCTACTGAAAACTAATGCATAGCACAATCTTTCCTTTCATTTGCACACATGCACTAGTTTGTGTTGTTCGAACACATAATATCCCAACAAAATATACAGAAGTTTGTCTGGACCAGAAATTGTTGAAATATTATCAACCTTTTTCAAATTATTTTAGACAATAAAATATAAAACAAAGTATGAAGGTAAGTCTTATACATTATTTACACATCATCCTTAACTTTAAATTCTGGAAAAGATGGCCACCTTTAACTCGCAACTTGAGGTGCTGTACTTTTGTTTGTTGTTGTTTGTGAGATGTGCTCAGTCTGCTCCACGAGACCTAAGTGATGATCAGCCTGTCTCTCCTTTACACTGACGCAGGAACACTGTGTTGGGGTCGGGATGGAGCGTCTAAGTATAGCAGGGATTAGAGATTACAGTGAGAGTTCTTGCCTGACTTGTGTGCTTATGTCACTCCTCCACCTGAGTCTCAGACAGGCTCCCTGACTGTCACTATAATTAGCTGTCACTGACTGTCTCTGTTTGGCTGCCAAAGCACGGCTTAAGAAATAGTGATGCTCAAATTTACTGAATGAACCATCAAGACTAGAAATAAGCGCATTAGATGGCATTTAGACCCTCACTAAAAACGAAACGCCTTTTCTTCATTGCTCTTGTGCCGTCACGTCTCCATGGCATGACTTGGCAATAGAGAGGAGGGTGACTTTTGAGGAAGTTCCACTGAATCTGGTGACAACTGCATGACTTTCTGCAGCAAGATTTGTGGTTCAGTGTCTGGCGGTGCATTTCTTCTTCTTCTATGACTACTCAAAAGAAGCATTTGTGAACCACTATGCTGCCTCTCTGCTGTGTTTGTATGCTTTACATTATGTCATACATAGCGGGAATGGTTATGCAATCGTTGCAGAGATGATGGAGAATTTGGAGAAAAAAAAAAAAGAAAGGAAACCCTGGGAGAGTTGACACTTGTTGGTGCTCGGTGAGGTGCAAACCTTTATCGCGATGTCCTGACCAACACTTTCTTGAAACATCAGCATTGCTTGCCATCTGGCTGGTGGCTGCTAGGAACATTTCATTCCTGCTTAAAAAGCAAACAGTCCCGCTTGCAGAGCACACATTGTTGCCCCTGTGTTCTCATTTACATTTCAGTAGGAGTCTGCGGACGCACCACAGCTTGTGTTGCAACACAGACGTCTTTTAACTGTTATGTTTATGTTAGGGTTTTTATTCTTGTGCCAGATCTTTACAAAAAATGTCGGCTGTTTGTTGTATTTAGAAATATTTCAATGGTTCAGTGATTGAGTTAAAAACATCTGCGTATTCTCTGGTCTTGTAATCAGGTCTTTGTTTGTGCACTCAATTTTGGTCAATAAAGGTGTTTGTTCTCTAACAAAACATCATCATGAACTACAGTGAACAGACCAAACAGGTCAGGGATGAAGTTGTAGAGAACATCAAATCCTTCTCAGGTTGTAAAACAGTAGCCCAAGATTTCCCACAAGACCTTTCAAGCCATCATCCAGAAACACAAAATTTTATCAAGTATTCATGTCTAGGTTTTGGTGCAAATATCTTGGTACACTTGAAATAAAACTAAATTAATTTACAAGTAACTTTTCAGCTAAATATATGAGCTTGTTTTGAAGTCAATAATTCCTTTGTACTTATTTTATAAAGTTCTACTTCCAGATTTTTCCACTTATAACATGGGAAAAATGTCTTGTTATAAGTGATTTTTTTTTTCTGTGTTAAGATGAGAGCATGTTTAAATAGTGTGGCACTATATGGCAAAGTCTTTACATGGAAGTAAAGCTCAAATAGTGGCCATATTATTAAGTGAAATCATATTTTGTCATCTATTTTTTCAAAGTATTTCAGTAGGTATTGATTTTTTTTCATTTAAAAGTTTTTTCTTTCTTTCAGAAACTTTTTAGTCACTCATTTGTTAAAATTGATCTAAACTAGATTCTCAATATTTCCTCGTGCTGATGACATTTCTGCCTATGTTTTAATAGAATATGAGGCATTGCATCTCTAATTCTCTCACACACACTCATTTTAGCTAATTCAGGCTGGGTGTGTGCTGCTTTTGGCTGCTGTTTAATTGTAATTTGCTACATTCAGCACCATTTGACTTAGAATAGTAATTATCAGGCATCGTGAACGTGTAGCTGGCTTAATGCTCCTTCTATCTCTGATACGTTTTTAATAAAGTCGTTTGGGGCGTAAATTACTTTCTGCAGCTGCTCCGCTGCTGCTTTATAGACTCATTAGCCGTGAAGCATTTGGCCAACAAGTTATTTATCCCCTTCAAGCCACATTCTGCAGCCATTGAGGTACTTTAGAGCATCTTTAACATGTTACCTACCTTTCTTAGACTAATTACGTGATGCATCATAAATGATTCTATATTGTAGGTCACCTTTCTTATTATCACCACTAGCTGCTTGTCTCTTGTGGTTTTTAGAAATATTGCCTGCCAGATTGTTTATGCCCCCCAGGGGATTCTTGGCATTCTGATACACTGCCTGTACATAATTTAAGATAAAAGAGCAATACATAGAATATTCTCTTTTAATTAATATGATTTCAACCCCTGTAAAGGCCAAACTTGCATGCTTTAATATGGCAATAGCAGTGAATCTTCTTTCTTTTTATTTCAGACTCGAGTTTTTGTGGCACAATGAGCTGAAAATGCATGGACGAGAGGGGGCATCGCTGACGAGAGTTTTCTGGAGGTTCTGCCAAACCCGGATGCTGGTGGCGATCTTCTCTCTCCTCCTCACAATGGTGGCAGGCTTCGTTGGACCTGTGAGTACCATTCAAATACTTTTTCTGTTCATGTTCCTTTGAGAATAAACCCTCACCTGCGGGGTTCTTGTTTGTACTTTAAATCCCTGCATTCACTTTCTTGCTAGACTTGCTATTTTAAAGCAAAACAAAGCCTTTGATGGTGATGGAGAAGCTCAAATTAATTTGTGCTCAGAAATGTGTAGTTCTTTTTTATGTTTCTGCTTGTTTTTGTTGTTTTTTTTTGCCTATTTACCCTTAGAGAAAATATTCAATAGATGCATATTTCTAGGCTTTCCATATCAGACATTTGAAATAACTTCACAATCTTGTTTAAAGTTCAAATTTACTTCTTATCTAAATTCTCTTGCATAGTTCCTTTTTACCCTTAGCAGTTTATTTTTAATGCTGTGGTATGTTTGCCTTGTTTCATCAGTGCTGCCAATGTTTAATAGCATTAACTGGATTTAGCTTTTGGTCAGTGACGCATTTCTCTGCCATTGCTTTCTAAACTATTTGCTGCACATGATCACACAGCAGCATTGTATGGAGTTTTTCTTGCAGTCTGAGATATTTAAGTGGTCTTGGATTTTATATGCATCATTTGCCACATTTATTTGCACCCACTTCTAAAGGTATGCAGAAAGACTTAAAATTAAAATGTAAATACATCCATGCAAAGTGTGAATACCTGGCAGAGGACTTATGTTATCTTACTGAATATTGAAACATTTGTTTAAATGTTATATTTTCCTTTTCTTTAGTTGACCAAAGTTTCTAGAGGTTTCTAGTTCACTTCTAATCAGTAACCCATGGCGTTCCCTGGGTTATAAATGTGATATGACACTGAGTCCAGTTCTTTTAGCCCCTGGCCACTAAGCTGAATGAGGACCATATTTGTATTGACATCATTGTGAGCAGGGTAGTAAGGGTTAGAGACAAAAAATTCTTTTGACTCCTGTTAGAAAAGTGCTGCATTGTAGCATTTTGGGGGTTGCCAATGGTTTTCATTATAGCCATTAGACACCATTTACATGCCAACCAGTTGTTTGTGTTTTTTGGACAGAAAAGGCTTTTCTGAGTGTGCCTGCCAAAATTTGCCAAATTTAGACATGTGGAGTTTGTTGAGCTCTACTAGGACTTTAATTGCAGTTGTGTTCTTCAATCAGACGAGAATAGGGCTCGTTTTTTCATGTCTTTAGTGGTTTTATAGATCCATCCATCATTACTCTGCTTAATCTGGGGTTGGGTCACAGGGACAAGAGCCCAAGCAGAGAGACGCAGGCTTCCCCCTCCCCAGACACTTGGAGTAGGACCTTGTGCCCGACCCGGAAAGGACACTCTATCCTTTTCTGGTTCACGACCATGGTCTTGAATTTGGAGATGCTGATTTTCATCCAGGCTGCTTCACACAGGTATCTGCAGAAAGCAGACACCTAATTCTAAGGTTAACAAAACAGATCCTATCATCACTTGACTGCTCCTATAAACTCTAGGGGGCTAAGAGCGGGCCTGGAATCAAACCCAGCACCTCAGGGCTTAACAGTTGGGTAAAAAACACTCCAGGTGCATCAGGTGTGAAATGAAAACACACTTCATACTCACTGTTGAGGACTCTGCAGGACTTTGGAGGCTGTGGACCTATTTTACTTCCAAAACCCTAGAATACCTTGTTACAGTGTGTTGTGGCATCATTAATGTTTTAAATGAAAAATCTAATGGAAAGTAAACTGGAAATGGGTTAAAAAGTCAAATATGGGTTGCATATGGACAAAAAAAATCTGTTTCAGGTCCCATTTGGCTGTTCTGTGACTATGTAGCTGGTATTGAATGAACTATTTTACTTTGGAGCTACTATTTCTCATCTTATTTCCCTTTCAATAATACACTCTACACTCTATCATATTTTCTAAACTGTACAGTTTTTCCTTCATGTCTTTCTGTTTTTCGCTGCTACATTTTCCCTCCTCCTTTCTGTCCACACTTAGGCTCTGCTGGTCCGAGCTCTCCTGGAATATTCCCAGAGCTCCCAGATTTCCCTGCAGTACGGCCTGGCTCTGGTAGTTGGGATCTTCCTCATGGAGCTGATGCGCTCCTGGTCTCTGGCGCTCATGTGGGCTGTAAACTACCGCACCGCTGCACGCCTCCGTGGGGCAGCACTCACGTTTGCTTTCCAGAAGATCCTCCGCCTGCGCAACACTAAAGACATCACCCCTGGCGAGGTAGGTGGCATCAGTGCAGAGGGAATAGAGCCACATCTTGATGGTTGAGATGGTTGACCAATCCAATGCATCAATCCTGATCATTTCCTTACAAATCTCACATTTTTAGAGCGAGATTGACTAAAATTAGTCGCACAGCTTAAATCAATAAACACAATGATTTGTCTTTGCTTCCCCTGCCCAGCTGATCAATATCTGCTCCAGTGATGGCCAGCGGCTGTATGAAGCGGTGTCAGTGGGCTGCCTGCTGGCTGGAGGGCCTTTGGTGGGAATACTCGGCCTTTCTTACACTGCCTACTTCCTGGGCCCCACAGCTCTGCTGGGATCAGCCATTTTCATTGTCTTCTACCCAACTATGGTATGATTTCTTGTTGAGGCAATGAAGAATGTGATGCTTTGTGTGTCAGTCACTGTGTCCATCAGAGTGCCTTACAAAAGTCTTTATGCTCTTTAAATCCTGTCATGTTTTGTATTAAGCTTCAAACTTTATGGAATACAATGGGGTTCAATGAGATAGAGTAACAGATTACTCACAATCTGTTATAATTGTGCATAATTGTGAGTTGGAAAAAAAATTGGGGGGTTTTCAAAGCAAAACAAAAATCTGAAAATTGTGTTGTATTCACCTCTCCCCCCCAAATTACTTTACAAGTCAGTTCAACTATATGGTGGCAGCATTATGCAGTGGAGATGAAGGTTGGGATGTAGTTCTGCACATCAGTATTTAGTGTTTTATAGCTTTTAGCAGATTTTATTCCATTATTTACCTAATTTCAATGGCATCCCTAGAAACTTGTCGCAGATGTGGTCAGACCAAGCCTGTAAAAATTTAAGGGGAAGACAGCTAAAGTAAAATTGAAAATTTGATTTATTTATTTTGTATTTATTTATTGACTTATTGGCCAGCATTTTTCAAGAGGGGTCCATGGACCTGCCTTGCCACCACTGCCTAATTTATCTCTGTCCTTACTAAAGACAAGCAACCACAAGGCATGATGCTGCCAGGGGTATTTATACAAGCACTTTGTATTGCCTTGTTGCTGAAAATGTGCTATATAAATAAAATTACCTTTTACCTTTTGTTTTTTTTACTGACAATTGCATATAAATAGGCTCTGTTGTCTTATTAGCTGATTTCTGAATGCCTTGGTTGCACTTATTTTTCTTTAATGGCCTCAAAGTAAAGGGGGTGGGACAACAAGTGCATGCAGATATTTTATACATTTTATTTGTAAAAAGTTGAAAAGCTGTCATGTAATGGCATAGAGCCAGACCCAAATGAAGGGCAGACAGAGATATCTCTAAGAAAATGGGATTAGTAGCTGAAGGAACACACAGAAGCAGAATATAAATACCAAAATAAAGCAAACCCAAAGTCTTAGAGGTATTGACAAAAACCATGTATTGCTTTCCTTACACCACTAATTTATAGACTACTTTGTGTTGATCTGCCATATAGAATTCCTGTAAATTACATTTAAATTTCTACTTGTAATGTGAGAAAATGTTAAATAAGGGGAACAAAGAGGAAATTTCAATAGACTGAAAAAAAACCAAACTCTGCTGCTGACTAGATTTTTTTTTTTGCAATAGTTTCTACAGACTTTTCAAGAACCCCACCAGCACTCTTAATAGCATCATAACTATGTGACCATAAATCTCCCATCACCTTTTGAGCTGTTAATGTCAAATTACACCAATTACACCTGAGGCACAGCCGGAGACTTTGGTGTTCATGTGAAGGGCGTTTATCACTCTGGTCTCCCGGAGAGGCCCCACAGCTCAGCGAATACAAGTGTGTCTGCTTTCATTTCCTCTCCTGCCACTTATTCTGTCATTGTTTTTTCCCCCCATCGCCGTCTGGACAGATGCTCGCTTCAAGGCTGACGGCGTATTTTCGTAGGAAATGCGTGGCGGTCACTGACCGCCGGGTGAGGCTCATGAACGAGATCCTGGGCTGCATAAAGTTCATCAAGATGTACTGCTGGGAAGACGCGTTCTCTCAGAACGTTCACAGTGAGTGCCTGTCGACTTCCTACATGACTCAGCGTTTACATGCAAGGGCTGGTTTCCTGTTTTATTTGCTTCTCTGAAGAATCCAGAGCTGCTTTGTTCTTCTGTGGGCTCATGTTCACTTTATTTTTAATATCAGTCACCTGCAAATGACAGATTACTCCATTACCCCAAATCCGTTTTCTTTAAGTGGTTCTCAGTGTCTTTGTAAGATGATTTCTACCTCCATGTAGGTGTTAATGTTTGGAAAATCTGGATTGTTTTTTTTTTCCACTAATGCACTTCTGGTTTTTCTGTAGTTCAGAGTGATTTTAGCCCACCCAGGAATTACCCTCTTTCTTTGACAAGTGTGTTTTGCTGATTCTTTTTATTTCAGCTTTGAATTCAGGTCAGCTCACAGGAAGAGTGATTGAAGCAGTTTTTTAAGATATTCTCTGTCATTTGTACTTTTTTTTTAAAGGGGACCTGTCATGAAAAAAATCTCTTTTTTGCATATTTTTATACTTCTGTTTGGGTCTCACGGCTTCTAAAAACTGCTTGAACGCATGAAGAAAACCACCCAGCCATTTTTTAGTGTCTGGAAAATGAGCCATTTCAAAAACTTCCCAATTGGTGAGTCACACAGAGCTGCTACCTAGCAACCGCATCCAAGGCCTGCCTGTCACCTAGCAACACAAGGGGACCTCCAGCACATTTGGTCAGCTGGTTTTATGGCTGTATGTTTTGTATAATGGCTGATTAAATAGACAAATGTTTTGTTGTTGATTTACTATTCAGAAACCACTTGCTAAATTCTTGTTGATTATGCAGGAGGCCCCACTTCTTCTTTCCAGAGAAGTACAGTTGTACAATTGTGCATATGTTTTGTACCCATTTTCACATGCGAGTGTAAATGTTGAGTGGAAGGCGTGGCCGACAGCAGCTTATTTGGATTTAAAATGACAAGAGGCCCTAAAACAGCTCATTCTGAAAGGAACTCAAAAAGCAGACTAAATTCTCATTATTTCAGAGCAATTTTGTATAAAATATTTAATAAACATGTTCTGTATAGCCCATAAATCTATCCTAACCTGTTCAAGGAAGCACAATAGAGCACCTTTGAGGACAAATTAAGAAAAAATTGGTTAAAATCGGAAATCGAGTTTGGTCTAGAAAGAAAATCTGAGATGTTATGTTTAAACAATTTTGCGCAGCTTTTCTCTCCATGTCGTGATAAGTTTACAGATAAGGATCTTTTCCTCCCTTTTTAATTGTTCTCCAAATTAATCAAGTGGGACTCAGTTTTACTGCTGTTCTGTGATGACCTATTGCAGTGATAAATAATTGGTATTCAGTTTAATTACCTATGAGCCTTACGGGTTACAGAGCCATTCCTTTCAATTAGTATCACCATTACATGGATGATCAGGGTGTTTGGCCTGGGTGTGTGACTCATTCTCTGCTACTCGCACAGAAATTCATCTAAAGGGAATCCAAACGGGGAATAAGATGTTCCGGGAGGACTCAGAGGAGGGAATTCTCATATTTCACACACTGTACTGCTGGAGCCTAAGACGCTGAAGCGTTTTGTTCCTGCGTTGGCGCCCAGTGCGCCCGGGTAACAAAGCAGCCAGCGTGTGCATTCAGTAGATACAAACATGGAGGAAGGGGTCAGTTTTTGGGCTTCAGGCCCGGAGCGTTATCAAGCCTCAGCAGGTTTTTAAGCTCCTGCAAGAGAGAGGCTCTTGTCGTCCCTCTTGGATCTGTTTTTGTATGCATGTTGTGCTGGTTAGTGACTCTAGGGGTGCTGTTGATTAAATGTTCATTGGCGGACCCTTTGGGAACCACTCAACCCCTACTTTACTTAGTTCTTTTCCTGTCCTCTTAATCATCTCTCTTTTTCATGTCTTTTCCACAGATGTGCGATCAGAAGAGAGAGGGATACTGGAGAGAGCCGGGGTCGTCCAGAGTCTCACGGTGGGAGTGGCTCCTATAGTCGTTGTGATAGCGAGCGTGTGCACTTTCACCCTGCATATGGCCTTGGGCTATGACCTCACTGCTGCTGAGGTATTCATACCAAGTCACTGCCTAATGAATCCATTCAAATTGCTTTGTTGTGTTTGCTTCATAACTGAGAAAAACATGCTGCAAGTCACTCTTTTTTCTATTATTCATAAGGCTTTCACCGTAGTTGCTGTTTTCAACTCCATGACCTTTGCCCTGAAAGTCACACCTCTGGCTGTGAGATCCCTGTCGGAGGGGGCTGTCGCAGTCAGTAGATTTCAGGTGAGAAAGATAGAAACGTCTACAGAAAATATACGATGCCTGTATAGGGGGATTTTTGTGGTACACTAACCTTTAATCTAAATAAAATTAACTACAACTAATGGAGCACACCAGACGGATCAGAGATAACGTGATGGAGAAGTTTAAATCAGAGTTAAGTTACAGACACAGCTCAGGTGGGGGAATCTGTTGACAGGACAGGATTCTGATGGAGGATCAAAGATAATTTGATCCTCCAACAGAATGCTTACACAGCATTTTATTTGATTTCAGGAGCTTCCTGAGGGATCTCGAACCTTTTGAAATCTATGTAAGGCTTTTAATGCAAGCACACTCGTGTGTCATCTTCAACATTTTTTTTATCTGGATCCTCTTCTGCCGAGCAAACTTTTTCTAATCAGATGAACTCTAGAAATTGAAACAGTGTGTCTGCTCTTGCTGTGCTAACCACAGAAGCCTGTGGTTTCTGCCGATGTCTTCATTTTGTATTATATCCCTGTGTCACATTGTGTCATTCAGCTCCGCAGGTGGATCAGGGATTCGGTATTGGTAGGGTGACTAATTTCCAATTCTCTATCTGGACCTTACAGTTGATTTCAGAGATAGAGAACACATGGATTACTAATTACAAATCAGGTCTTTATATGAGTGTGGCATTGTTAAAAGAAACCCGTAAGAAGTCATATTTCCAGTTTACCACAAACATCCCCATGGTAAAACACATGCCACCGTTTTTTCTTGACAGATTTTTATTAAGAAAAAAAAAAGAAATCCACATATAACCTTTGATTTACTTTACAAATATCCACTATTTTGTTAATCTGTCACATTGAAGCCCTATAAAACACCAAAGTTGGTTAAATGGGAAAATGTTCAAACAATGTGACTAATT
This sequence comes from Girardinus metallicus, assembly GCA_903067095.1. Lineage (NCBI taxonomy): Eukaryota > Metazoa > Chordata > Actinopteri > Cyprinodontiformes > Poeciliidae > Girardinus > Girardinus metallicus. Next base: position 48,300 of record CAEGAE010025338.1, read on the forward strand.
TTGCAAAGCATTTTAAAAATGTCGTGGTACATATAAAAATTGGGAAAGTTGTAAAAGCCTTTTTTGGGGTTGAAAATCTAAAATAAACTTAGAATGTTGATACTGTGTGAGAATCGGCAAGTGGCCTCTACCTAGAACAAGTGAAAAGGCGATCCTGTTGCTACAGACCTTTCCACCTGACCCGCATACTGATGCTTTGATATCATGTTTCCCAACACATGGTGAAAGTCACATGTTAGTGAGAGAGGTTTCCCAGAACCAGCTGGGGTTAAGTAAGCAGACATTCTGCCAAAGATGCATCAGAGGGTCCAAGCTCCTTTCTAAATTCACTCCAAAGCATGAATTATAAAGTGCTAAAGAGCTTAATGACAGGCCAGACTGTACTTAAAAGCATTTGGCGATGTAATGCAGTCATCAGTGCAGCGCAAGTCCGTCATTATGTAACAGAAATAATGATAAATCTCATGTGGAAAAAAACTTTAAGGCAACCATAAAAGTGAAACTGTGATAAATTCTAGTTTTGTTTAACCTCACAGAGGCTCTTCATGATGGAGGACAGAGAGACGATTTTAGCCAAAACAGAGGATCCAAACAACGCAGTAGAGTTTCTGGATGCCACTCTGGCCTGGGAGAAGGCGCGGCCCCCTGTTAGAAAGTCAAATCCGCCTCCCAAGAAGCGCAGTGGGATACAGCGAGTGCTTCGCAGGGAGAAGCTCAGCCTCTATATTTCCACAGACAACAACAAGGCAAGTCAAGATGCTCCCAATGGGCAAAGTCTCCTCACAAACATGGAGCAGGAGAGCCCGCAAAGCACCATCTCCTCCACCCAGAGCATACGGCCGCCGCTGCACAAGACCCTGCACCGCATTAATCTGCGAGTCAAAACGGTAACTCCACAAATAAACCCAGGGAATTTGTTAGAGTTTTTCAGCAGCTCAACAAAGCCTAATCTTAAGTTTTCTAATTGAAGGGATCCCTGGTTGGAATCTGTGGAAGTGTTGGAAGTGGGAAGAGTTCACTACTGTCGGCTTTACTTGGACAGGTTTGATTCAGTGGCTTCGTTTAATTAAGCACAATAATCCCAGAAAAAACTGAAAATTTATCATTTAGTGTTTTCTTTGCTTCTATTTTTCTGTTTTTGTGCAACAGATGACTCTGGTAGAAGGTAGAGTCGCTGCAAGTGGTGGCTTTGCTTACGTTTCCCAGCATGCCTGGATCCTCAACGACTCTCTAAAGGAGAACATCTTGTTTGGAAATGAGTTTGACTCAGACAGGTAAAAATCTCATTTTGAGTTACAGTAAAACAAATCTTAAGATTAAATTTGTAGCATCTGAGGGATTTTTTGCATTTGTTTCCACTTCAGATACAATGCCGTGCTGGAAGCATGCTGTCTTCTCCCAGATCTGGCTGAGCTTCCATATGGAGATATGACTGAGGTTTGTGTATTTTCTCACTTACAGGACGCTTCGTATTTTATTCACTAAATATTACAGGCTGCTTAGTTTGATATTTCTCATGCAGATTGGAGAACAAGGCGCAAACCTGAGTGGTGGGCAGCGTCAGAGGTTGAGCCTGGCTCGTGCTCTTTACAGTGAGAGACCCATACTCCTCCTGGACGACCCACTCAGTGCAGTCGATGCCTGCGTGGGGTCACATATCTTCAGCAGGGCCATTCGCGGGGCGGCCAAAGGGAAAACGGTTCTGTTTGTAACACACCAGCTACAGGTCAGAATCATCTGTCAACTTCTTTATTTATAGCATCCAGTGCATATTTGTGATATAGTACAGACTTCCATTACACTTAGAGAAAAGTCTGAGATCTATGTCCATATCCGCTACACAACTGATATCCAATTTTCCATTTTTAGTTATGCGATTTGCCAGAACAGTGGCAGTCTGAAGCTTTATTACCTTAGCTTTTGCCAGAAGTCTCTCTTTCTGGCTGCCAAGCGAGGGTTTTTTTTTCTCCTCTTTTTTCTTCCTCTGGCATTTACTGAAATCATGGTGAAGGTAAAGGCTGGACTCCAGGTGCATGAGTGGAGTCTGATAGGATTTGGCTCATTTTTAGTCTACCTGGTGATCATTTTCAGCAGGCATAGCAGTTGATGCTCGACTGGGACTTGAAAATCATTGAGTGCATCTTATCAGAATACAAGTAAATTATTGGAGCGTGACTCAAAATTGTCTCTATTGATATTTGATGATGAAATCTTGCCATCTCACTCGGTCCTAGTCCTCTTTACAATCCATTTCCATGTGTTTTTATTGTATTCAAGGTAAAAAAGTGCCACAATTCAACGCATTGAATTTCTAATTTTTTAAAAGCAAATTTTAATACAAAGTTTTTATCATAAGTTAAATGTATATAAAATTATTCAACTATATTATGTTTAACTGTTCCATATTTCTGTGTTGCAACACATCATAAATTGTTTTAACTCAACCTCACCTTTCAAAATCAGTGGGCGGAGCTAAGCCTGCTACAGTCTAAAGTGTGCATAAACATGTTTTAAATAACTCTAGATTTTAGTTTATTTACTTATTTGATTATTTTATTAATGAAATGAGTGTATTTCTTTTATTTTACAGCATTTATGTATTTATCATTGCTGCCAAATTCTCCAAGTGTTCCCACATACCTTTTGCAGCAACCCTACGGAATAAAACTAAGCAGCATCTTTTGAAGGAAGAATTTAATTAAACGCATACAGGAAACAAAAACGATCAGTGTCAAAATAACTGATCAGTTTTGGCCTTGTGTGATGTCATCAGTCGTATGTGTGCAGGAAAGTTTGTTTTTCGATGGGCAGATTTTGTCATGATTAAATATTGACTTGTAACAAAACAGCAAGAGAAATAGGAAAACTGACCATGACATGTTGTTCTTTTTAAGATGAATGACATCTAAAGTCAGCGCCATTGATTTTACAGAAAAGTCTGGCCTCGTAGATTTGAAATGATCTTTTACGACCCGTTTTTTCCAATCATACTAAAACAACCATGAACCATTTGAATTTAAGTCTTCCTGTTTTTATGACTGTTTTACATGTCTGTAAACAACATCTACAACCCTTTTACCTTTTTATTTGTTTCTTTCTCAGTATCTGCCCGAGTGTGATGATGTCATCCTGATGAAGGACGGGCAAATTGTTGAGCACGGCAACCATGTACAGCTAATGAGTAAAGAGCGTGACTACGCTTCCTTATTCAACTGCATGCAACAGGAGGTAAGGCCAGAGCCACGCGCGCGACAAAGCCTGCTCCTTTGAATAAAGGATATTTGCCCCTCGATGCAAATCAATACAGAACATTACAAGCTGAATAATGCATGAGTACAGATAGTCGGGCCCAATAGCAGAGAAATGTTAATGTATACAAGGTCTTTCATTATTTATGTTGAATCGTTTCACTGCTGAGCTGCAAAAAGACCATGTCACTTATATCTCTGTTTAAATTCAGGGTGGTATTATGGCACTAAGCTGATTGTTTTTGTTTTTTTTCAAATCTGAGCTTTATTTTCATATTTGTCTTCCAGAATGTTGTGAAAGAGAATTTAAAGAATAAACAGAGGAAGGAAGCTGTGAAAACAGCTGACAGCGCTGCTGAAGTTGCCAAGGTTGAGCCAAAGGCGGAAAGCAAGAGCAGAGGTGAAAGACGCTGTCTATTACGGTTACATGTGAGGTTAAAGCTGAATGTTGATATGTATTAAACAATTATTTTATTCTTGGTATTTTGTTTCAGAGCGCCTGATGAAAGCAGAAGAAAAAGGCTCTGGTGCAGTCGCCTGGTCGGTTTATGGAGCATACATTAAAGCTGCAGGAGGGCCACTGGTCTTTATCATCAACATCGTCTTCTTCCTTTCCACAACTGGCAGCATAGCCTTTAGCAACTGGTGGCTGAGCCACTGGATCAGGCAGGGCAGCGGGGTAAGTTAGGAGGCAATTTTTCATAAAACTAAAATTTTGTTTTATATCCCGTATATGTTATAATTTACTTCCTCATCAAAAACATTCTACGTTCCTACCCTCATCTATGGTCATGAGCTTTGGGTCATGACCGAAAGAACGAGATCGCGGATACAAGCGGCCGAAATGGGTTTTCTCCGTAGGGTGTCGGGGCTCTCCCTTAGAGATAGAGTGAGAAGCTCGGTCATCCGGGAGGGACTCAGAGTAGAGCCACTGCTCCTCCACATCGAGAGGAGCCAGTTGAGGTGGCTCGGGCATCTGGTCAGGATGCCTCCTGGACGCCTCCCTGGTGAGGTGTTCCGGGCACGTCCCACCGGGAGGAGGCCCCGGGGAAGACCCAGGACACGCTGGAGAGACTATGTTTCTCGGCTGGCCTGGGAACGCCTTGGGATTTCCCCTGGAAGAGCTGGGAGAGGGAAGTCTGGGCCTCCCTTCTTAAGTTGCTACCCCCGCGACCCGACCCCCGATAAAGCGGAAGAAAATGGATGGATGGATGGATCAAAAACATTCCTGGAGTGTTTTGGCTCATTCATGCATGTTTGTGTAATCCTTGAATTTTGGGACGCCTTAATGCTCATGCAAAGCGACATCGATTTAGTCCACGGGCAAGCTCCCGATAAAGTCAGGTTTGTTTTGATTTTTAACAGCATTGATTAAAATTTATCAAGACAACAATAAATCAGAATTCTTGTCATAATAACACATTTTCATAATAAATGATAAGTTAATTGGTTAATTGATTTCATTGCATTTATCCAGGGGTATTGCAGTAAAAGGAGCTGAATAAAAATGCAGCCCACACTTTTTAGATTTCTCTCAACTTTGCATTGCTATGTCACAAAAATTCACATTAAAATACAATGCAGTTTGTGTTTGTATCATCACAAATGTTTAACCAGAGATATTAACTTGCAACTCTCTTTGACGAGCCAACCACACACTCAGGTGCGTTTGAGAAGGGAAGCATCTAAAAATTGCAGGATAGTTGCTCTGTTGGTTTAAGGGGTGGGAATAGTTTTGCAGAGGGATTGCAGACACCTCTCTTTAGTGTGCATTTGGCTCCCAGAGGAAAACTAACTACTCTGCTTCAGTGAGTTGTGGCAACAGGCTGAGAATTAATTTGAATGCGCGTGATTAAAAAAGTAACGGCACCTCGGCAAACTTAATTAAAAACAAGCACGAGCAGTTGAGAAACAGATGTGCAGCAAAGCAAGGAGTCGACGCCTGTCGACTCCATGTGCTCCGAATAGTAAACGTCACCAGGCCGGCTGGAGTTGATGTACTTTTTTGAAAGCCAAACTGTGCTTTTCTCAATTTCATTATGGAGCCAAATGGGGAGTTTTTCTTTTTTCTTTTTGTATTTGTAATTTGTTGCTCCATCTGCCCTCAGAACACATCATTAATCTCTGCAAATGAAACGACGGAGAGCAACAGCATGAGGCTCAACCCCCATATTCAGTATTACTCTACTGTTTATGTCGTCTCCATGGGAGCAGCGTTATTTCTGAAGACTATGAGGGGGTTGGTGTTTGTCAAGGTAAGCATCTTTAAATCATTCCCTTTCTTTTTAAACACTGAAAATGAACTTTAATTTTAAATCTTCACGTTATTAGTGTCTTACACTTTAATGCTCCTCTATAATTGTGATTTTTCATGCTCGCATGGGTGCAGCGCCATAATGGAAAGTAGCTGCAGGCCAAATCCATTTAGCATTTGTCCACTGCTGCTTTTCACAGCTTTGCAAAGTCAGTGCGTGTCTGTCTTGGGTTGAATTAAAAAAACAGAAATCAACAAAAGAGTTTGTGCTCATGTCAGCGCCCCCTCGGGTGCATGTCCGCTTTTTCATGCTAACCCATTCTGACACAACATCGTGGAGGTTAGTCGCCCCCACGTTAATGCGTGCCACTTGAAATTGCAAATTTTTCAAAGATGGATGATCTTTTTTTACCTCTAGCTGCGATGAGATCTTTGTGAGTGTTAAATATTCCATTAATAGAATTAATTTGTTCTTTGCTGCCACATGTAATTTCTGTCCAATCGGTGAAATGTCTTTTGCGAATTGGGTCACAACCTTTATGTAGGCCTCCCAGAAATTCATTAAAAATTGGGATTTGACAGCCAAAGGACAACAGCCACCCAGCTCCTCACACATGCTCAGCATATGGAGTGCTGGTGTTGGTAACATGTGGCTGCCGCTGGATTGAGCGACTCAATCGCTGATTTCCCCTCCCCCAACCTATGATTGCTGCCGTCTGCTTGTTCAAGTTGCTTACATGTCAGGTCTCATGTTCAAACACTTCTCGTCTGCGTTGACAGTGCACCGTGAAGGCCGCCTCTGCTCTCCACGACAAGCTGTTCCACAGGCTCCTTCTCAGCCCGATGCGGTTCTTCGACACGACGCCTCTGGGTCGCATCCTGACCCGCTTCTCCAGGGACATGGATGAGGGTGAGGCTTGATTTGCCTTGACTGAGAACCTCTCCCCCAGGAGGGCTCTCAGTCAGTGAAGTCACTGTGGTTGACAAGGTGTAATGCAGAGACACAGTGTGATTTGGCAGAGTGTGTTTCCCTTGCGAGTTGCTCTCTGTTATCCACTCCACTTGTCTTTTCTTTGTGTGTCAAGTTTTTTTGTTTGCATTTTTGGCTTTTGTTCAAAACCCATGTCATTCTTTCACTTTTTTATTGAAAAAGTTTATATATAAGAGCATTTGAGCTTCATATAAAATTCAGTAAAAGTGCAAATGCAGACCATTTAACACGGGAACTCCAAGGGCATCTTTTAGTAAAAAATATTTGGAAAGTCTAACTTTTTTAGTCTTAGTCAGGTTGCCTGATCGTCGCCAACAACTTTTTCACCCGTATTTAAACATCAGTAGAGTTAAATGTGCAGAATGACTGGGAAAGAAAAGACTAAAAGTATTACAATGGTCCTATTAAAGTTCACACCTCAGCACAAATAATGTGGTGGCCATTTAAGAGAAAACTGCATCAATAATGCCCACATAATTTAAGAATGGCGACAAAATTAATCTACAACAATCTGACGACTACTGCCATGAAGAAAACAATAACTTTACTGCAGCAGCTTCTGTTGCTGCTTAAATTGATTCTAAACGGTTTTCAGTCAAATTAAATGAATGTATTTAGACTAAACGGCACGTAAGAAAGCATAAAGTAATTTTCAAGAGACCTATAACTGCCTGAAAAAGTTTTAAATGGCTCATATAAACACAAATCATGCATTATTTAACAGAAAAGCTTTCCTTTTCCCATGACTTAACTTTGTTAATCCTACTATAGTTGGTCAAAGTGCCTCAAAACATGTTCATGACTAAGAACCAAACTGGTCTTCAGTTGTATAGAATGCCTCTAAACATCTGGCGCCACACTGGGCCTCTGATGTGGTTTCTTTCTCATCTTCACAGTGGATGTGCGTCTGACCATGCAAGCTGAAATGCTGCTGCAGAACCTGACTCTGGTGCTGTTTTGCCTGGGGATGGTGGGCATGATCTTCCCCTGGTTCTTGATCTCCATCTTACCCATGGGTGCCTTCCTCTTTGTCATCAATCGTATCTCCAGGTCAGACTCTCATCTATCCGGTTCTTGGAAAGGTTGTCTGGGAATTTTCCCCACTGGCAGCTAAGCGTTTCTTATTCCGCATGAAGCTGATGGTAGTGATTACACTGAGGGACACAAAAACATTTAAAACTCAAACATTTTGCCATAACTGTGAGAAAAATGTTTTATCTTTCACATTCCATCAACCACAAACGGCTTATTTTATTAGAATTTAATGTGGTGGACCACATAAAAGAAGTGCATAATTGTGGATTATTTTATTTTATTTCTACAAAGTAAAGCTTAAAACCTGAGGCAGCTTTCCTCTTCTTAATGCTGAAAAGCATCCACACAGCATGATGCTGCCACCACCATATTTTGGGTGATAAGTAGCGTTCAGTTTCAGCAGCTTTATTTAGTGAGACTAAATTACACTTGACCTTTTTAATAACTTTTGAAGGCAGTCTGTTGATTTTATTTTATTATGGAACTTAATACACATGTACAACACTGTTCAAAAACAATAATATTCCTTCCACTTCACTATTATAAGTTACTTTATTGCGATTTAATGTGTAGTTAATAAATAAAGTTCTTTCATTGTTGTAAAATTTAGTAAATACTTTTGATCCTTTTAAATGTCTTAAAAGAAGTGAAATTTGGTCAGATTTAACTTCAAATAGTGAGAAAAAATGTGTGTGTGTCTTTTTATTCTGTGTATGTAAACTTATGGCTTCAGCTGGCAAAATGAAAACAACTATAAGGCACTTAATCTTCTCTTCTTATCATACGTTTCATTTAATACCTGAATTTTAGTATTTCTTTAATCAGGTCTGACTCCAGCTGGCCTCTTCAGAAATCACTTTAATTAAAGAAACATCTTCATTTGGAGACACTTAATTGGTGTAAAATGCAAGAGGAATTAAATATAAGCTGTAATAAACAGCAGATTTGAGCTGATTCCCAGTGGTTAATAGAAAGTAGCGATAACCCTCGGCAGCGCTGTTTAAAATGGACCATCTTACAAAGTCGCCACATCCCAGGCAGGATATAAATGGCTGTTACGTAAAAGTGGATCTCCCATTGAAATTACCCACTTTTAAAAATGCTTTTTTTCTGGGATTTCTGAAGTTAAACTGCCCAGGGCATAAACAAGTTTGTGTGTGTGGCTGCCTGGAAGGGAGCAAGTGTCACGTTCTTTCCTCGTCTCCTCACAAGCTTTTATGAGGAAGCCAAATGATTCATGCGAGACTTGTAATTCCCAAACTCTCCTTTTTTTGTCTTGGCAGCCAAAAGTAGACAGAACCCTACCTTTGTCAGTAAACCTCTTCTCCTCGCACTTCTGTGTCAAAAACTCTCGTCTACAAAGAGTGTGCCTCACTGTTGCGTACTTCGCAATCGTCAGTGGTGAGAAAGAACCAATCAGGAAAACAAATGATGAGCATTGCGTCTCATCATTACCTGTCTGCTGCAGCATCATTAGAGCTTAAGCATTTTCCTCTCCTTTATTCACCAATTTTCCTTTGCCTCCCTCCTCAGCTGTATGTCTGTGTTAATTTGACAACGCGCTTTTTGGGGTTTTAGAAAACTTCCCGTATCAGTTCAATGGAAATGAATCATGCATTAGTTTTTAAAGTGGTTTGAATCACCGTCGCAAAGCTTCATGTCTCATTCAGGTTTCAAGCTTCCCTTTGGTTTACATGATTCACCTTTATTATTTAGGGCATTTTTAACCCTTTATACATTCCCACTACAAATTTTATTGTATAGAACCACACCAAGAAGTAAATATTTACATACACTGAATAAAAATACTTTTTTTTTTTCTCTCACTGTCTGAAGTTAAACCAAACCAAACTTCTCTTGTTTAAGATGAGTAAGAATTATCAAAATTATTTCTATTTGCTAAATGCAAGAAAACCTGTATGTTTTAGGGATTTTTTGCAACTATATTTATATTCAGAACTTTACACTGAGTTGGTCTGTATTAGGGATAATTGTCTTTTAAACTGTATGACTTGGAACAATCCCTCTTGCTATCCTTTCTTCAGTCGGCACTGGGAGAAATGATGGTCAAAGTTGATGGAAAGATGAATGGAAGTAAATATTGCGGACATCCCGGAAGAAAACATGCTACAAAAAAGTTATTCTGGATTACAGAATAACTGTCTGGACAATAAACCTTAAACATCCAGCCAGAGCAACAGTGGAATGGTTTAGATCAGTGTTTCTCAACCTTTTTTGGGCCAGCGCCCCCCTATACATTATCCAGGTCCCTTACCGCCCCCCCATCAAAAATTTGTAGGCTACTTTGCACTGAATATTATTTTATTAGTAATATTACTATCACTATTGTTAATGCTTTAATTTTTATGGCTGTTTCTGCATTTATCATCAAAAATAATTTTCCAGAGAATAAAAATGTTATTTTACAGACACCTACAAAAACACTCTTATAGATTAAGAGTTTTTTGTGGACAGAAATTAAACAGAACAAAGCTGGTTCTGAAAGTGTCATGGAGTCACTTAATACCGTCGTGACATTAACACTGACATGAAAAATAACATTGAAGAAGTAAATATATAAAATAAAATCTAATTAAAAACATAAATAAATGTTAAGTTCCTTGTTACTGCTATTGTCTGTAAAATATATTTCTTCCTAGTACTAGATGTGTTCTCAACAAACCCAACAATATTTTCTTACGTTTATCTGAAAATAGTGTCTGTTTGTTCTTGCCATACAGTCCTCTGTATTAATTATTGCTCAAAAAGTCTTGCCATACCAGTTTATTCCTGTGTATTCACTTTAGTTTCTTAATTCTTGCATTTTGTTCTTAATTCATTTCCATTTAGTTTTCTTTGATTGGTTTTATCCTCTCTTGGTTTATTGTTATGTTCTCTTCAGTTTTTTTTTCCTGTCAGTTTTATTTTATCGTTTGTATTGACGCTCACCACCAGTAATCTCCACTCATCGTATCATTCACCTGCTGCACCGCCTAATCATCATGAGTTTCACCTGATCTGTCACTAAAAGCTCTTGATTTTTCACTTTTCACTGTTCAGCACCAAATTCTCTGATCCTGATTCACATCTAGTTTGTTCTATGTAACGGTTCTCTTGTTTCACAGTTTTGCGCACGTTGCGGTGCGGTCGGGAAACGTATCGATGGCGAAAGGTAGACTGACGTAAAGCTTTTAAAACAACGGAAAAATCCCGGTATTCTGATGATTAATATTCAAAAGTGCTGTGGTACTACCGTTTTATACCGGATCACTTACAACACCGATATTAACTTTATAAAATGAACGCTCTGTATCGTGGTATCACCCATCGAGGGATTTTCTTATTTAACTTAGTTCATTTTTCTGAGGGATTCTCCGTTGTCCTTCCATGGAAGCGGGCAGAATCCAGACGGACAATAAAACACTTTTTACTATAAGTTGCTGCTTTGACACGACTACAGCACTGTTAAAAGATATGTACAAAAATCCTCAATAAAACATAAAATATTTGAAAATCAGACACCAGACAAGTGAATCACAGCAACGTCGTCAGCCGGTGTAAAGCTGAACTGATGGTGGGGTGAAGCTACCAGTAGCAGGAGAACTGAGCTGCGCCAAGAAGCTGCAAACACTGAAGAGAAGAGGAGCTACCATCGGTACTGTTGCAGCCAAGCATCTTTTAATGTTACACAATACAGTTTTAGCAAATTGCTCAAAGTCTAAACTTGTATTGTTGTACATGTAAGGTGTAAAGTTTACCTTGGAGCAAACGGCCCGCAAAGGAATCCCAGCGCCGCCTGTTTTGTAAAAAATTCCACCAGCGCCCCCCGCCGTCCTGTGAACGCCCCCCGGGGGGGCGGTACCACCCCCGTTGAGAAATGCTGGTTTAGATCACAGCATATTCATGTTTTAAAATGGCCTAGTCCAAGTCCAGAGAGAATCTATGCTAAAACCTGGATACCAATTCTTATAAACACTCCAACTAATGTACCGGAGGCAAAGAAGTATGGCGAACAGTTTCATCTAACAAATTATTTCCTGGCAAAAAAAACTCTTTTTGTATGCAAATAAATTACATTCAAGTTTGGAAAAGTTTAAAGCTTTAACCTAATTATTTACACATTAATCAGATATTTTCCCTCCAAACGATACCAGCGGTTCTGGTGTGTTTTTTCGGACTTGATGATGATTGAGGTGAATTTTCATGGGAATTCAGGGAAACAAGTCCAAGCGGAATAATGATTTTATGCTCCTCTGCAGTTTTAATCAGCATGATTTCAGCTGCGTGCTTTACCAAAAATGATTCGTTTGTTTCAAGTTGAAATTAAACAGCGTCTTTGTCTGTTCTCAGAGTTTTCATTCGCGAGCTGAAGCGCCTTGAGAACATCAGCCAGTCACCGTTCACCTCTCATATAACCAGCAGTCTGCAGGGACTTTCCACCATACATGCGTTTGGAAGAGAACACAGCTTCCTCGACAGGTGAAGTCAAGGCTATTTGTCCTCGACAGACTTCATTAAACTTTAAGTTCACGTTATCTCCTCTTGTAGTTTCTCTCTTTGCTCTTCTCCCTATAAATATATTAAACCGCATGCTAGAAGTTTTGCCCTCAGCAAGCTCTGCAGTGCAGAGCCATGCTTGCTGAAATAGATTTACAATCACTGTCTCTTTTTTTTTTCTCTACAGATACCAGGAGTTGCTGGACACCAACCAGGCCACCAACTACCTCTTTAGCTGTGCTATGCGCTGGCTGGCTGTTCGCCTGGACCTCATCAGCATCTCCCTTATCACTGCTGTGGCACTTCTGATTGTCTTCATGCAGAATCAGATACCTACAGCCTATGCAGGCCTGGCTATCTCATATGCAGTGCAGGTCAGTGAACAAATATGGAGAAATGTAAGCCTCAAATGTGTCTATTAGATGACAGAATTTTAACATTTTGTCACTCTTGCAACCACAAACTTTAAATTAATCTTTTTTTGATAAGATTTGAAGAAGGAAAAGCATGTTTTTTGGACATTGTACATATAAAAACTGTAAGTGTGTTGTGCATTTGTATTCACCCTCTCCAGTGTAAAGTGTTGATATCCAATTCATTATAAATTGCATTCAGAAGAAACTTGACCTATATTTGGGATGTCTGTGCATCCCTAGAATGTCTTAAATTAATTTTTTAAAAATGCAATTTGGCAGTAAATTTGTTAATCTCAGGTCTGAAGTTTGTCGTGGCAGAACTACTTAATCTGGTATATTCTATGGAGCTTGGATTTTTTTTTTCTTGAAGGACTTTTCTGTCAGACAAAGTTGACATTCTGTGACTCGAGGTGGTTGATGCTACCGCTAACTAGCTGCTAGTATACCCATGCTAGCGAGCTTTTTTTCGTCTATTATGGGTAAGAGCAATTTATCGCCGGTTGGCTGGACAATGTAGCTGTAGTGAATATCATAAGAAACACCATTACTTCCTCAATTGTTTCCAAGTTTATAAATATTTTCAGCACTTTGTCAAATGGTCTTCAGAAGTCTTAAATTTGAGTTGGTAAAACCTGCAGAAAGCCTGATATCCTGTGAAATATCCTGTGCAGCAATTAAAGCTGCAGGTCTTTTTTTAGGGTGTTTCTATCAGCTTTATGCATCTAGAAAATGAAAATTTTAAGCATTTTTCTTTGCCAACTAGCTCAAGCTCCATTCTTCAGAAGGAGGGTTTTAAATTCTTATCAGATTCTTAGTTGGATTTAGGTGTGGACTTTAAACCATTCTAATACATGAGTATACTTTGATCTAAAACATCCATGGCGCTGTGTTTATGGTCGTTATCCGCTCTTAATTTACCGGTCGAGCTACATTTACGTTATTTGTTTTATTAGAGTCAAATGTCATTTTTAAATTGTTTTGTTTTTATTGTCATGATTATGTTTGATCACTATTGTTCTTAAACAACCTCTGAGGCCTTCACAGAACTGGCGGACAAACTTTTTTTGTTAATGAGGTCAACTCTGAAACTGGATTTTATTCAGGGGTTTCAGAGTAAAGGGCAGCGGGATACATCCCTCACCTTTAAAATCTGTATTTATCATTTTTGATATTTCTTCAACTTCATGATTATACACTACTTTGTGGCAGTCTATGACATAAAATACCAAAATAAGACACAGAGCTGATGATGCCTAAGCAGGAAGTGCTTTAAGGTAATTGGTGTGACAGTGATAATTATTAACCTTTTAATTCCATGTTTGTGTTTCACCTCCAGCTGACCGGCCTGTTTCAGTTCACCGTGCGGCTGCTCTCCGAGACCGAAGCTCGCTTCACATCGGTTGAAAGGATAAATCATTACATAAAGGTAAAGGAGCGTTAGTCTGTGGGATCACAGCAGGGAGGACTGGGCCATATGGCTTAAAAATAGAATCTCTTCTTTTCATATCAGATCACAGTTTACATTTTTTTAAAAATTAGCTTGATTTCTGTTATAAAAACAGAAATTACAAATGACAGAAAATATTCTCAAAAAGTGGCTTTTATTTCAATCATCCTTTCTGTAAGTTCTATTAAAGAACTTACAGGGCCAATCTACAAAAAGTTTTTCCTCATGACAAGAATCTCATCATAATATTAGCAGAAAAAAAGACGCAGTCTTACCAGAAAAAATGCTTCTAGAGTTATCAGGATCTGTTGTTTTAAAGTCTTGCTACTGATTATAATATAACAATAATATAATAATTTGATGCTGATATTTTAAAATATGAAATATTGTCTATAAAACTTATACCAAAGTATAACTCAACATTTCACATTTTAATTTTTTTTTTTTCCCATGTTGGTTTTCTCATAAAATTACTGCTTTATTCCCAAATATTACGACTGCATTCTTATACTATTGTGACTTTAGCCTTGCAATAAATAAAAAATCTTAGCCTGGCTCTAAGACTTTGTCGCAGAGTTGAGCTGAATTCAAAGTCCAAATGAACTGACATGACTCTGAACCATGGACAAAGGAGCGCATTGGTGAAAAAAAAATCCACATTTTCCAAAAATTATATCTTCAGAAACCAAAAACTTGATAAATCGATTTATCGCCCAACCCTGACAGCAGGTAATCAGAATGACGTAGCGGATTTCATCAGGGAAGCTGCCGTGTTTTGTTCATGTGATCTGTACACACTCCATAGCACATGACAGAGCTTGTCACGCAAACCACAACTTCTTCCCCTTTAGTGCAAAGGGGGCAAAAAAAGCTTATAGAGCAAAAATCAGTACAGATCAGTGGGGGGGCCCCGCTCCTCTTCAGGAACTCAGTGATTCATAGCAGATACCATCGCCTCTCCTTATCTCAGAGTCTTGACAGTGAGGCGCCCAGACAGAGTCCTGAGGCAGCCGCTCCTGCCCCCTCCTGGCCTCAGCAGGGAAAGATCAGCTTCCAGGATGTGGACATGCGCTATCGGGATCATCTGCCACTGGTGCTTAAGAACCTGTCGTTTACCGTTCTCCCCGAAGAGACCGTCGGCATCGTAGGCCGCACAGGATCAGGTACAGCTGACCCCTTCTCTGTTCCTCAGCCAGGAGCGTTTCCAGCTCACATTTACGTCTCTGTTTCAACATGTCCACATTTGTCGGCACAGCATCTTTTTTCGTGTGTGTGTTTGCAGGGAAGTCCTCTCTGGCCGTGGCTCTGTTCAGGCTTGTGGAGCTCAGCGCAGGCTCTATAGTCATTGACGGGATCGATATTGCACAGATTGGCCTGGATGACCTGCGGAGCAAGCTGGCCATCATTCCCCAGGAGCCAGTACTCTTTATTGGGACCGTCAGGTAATCCAGTTACTATTACTTTATCACCAGTAGCTGGGACTCCTGCTCCGTTTTGGGATGTAAAATGAATTTTGAACAAAAATACCCTACAAAAAAACAATTACTTCTAATTAGGTCTGAAGCCATGAATCAGATTAATTGTGATGAGTCTGTTATTGAATTAATAGTCAATTAATTTAGTAATCGATTAATTCTTATCTGGCATGTACAGACTCAAAGAAATGTCAGTTGCTGAAGGAACAACATCCTCAGTGCCATAATTAAACCAAAAATGTATAAAAAATATATATATATTCTGGCAAAAAAGAAAGAAAAACCTTTGTTCGTAAGTACGTTTTACCCACAACTCCTCAGATGGCTACAGTGTGCTATCAAATAATTATTTGGTTCATCCAAAATGAATCTACAGATCATCCCTAAACTATATTAATTTTAAGTCAAACAGAAAGGCAGAGCTTTTCACATGTTGCCCATAACTTTTAATGAAATGTTATTTTCCGTGCTCATGTTTCTGATTGGCTGCTAGTCAAATTTATCAAGCTACTTTGCTTCTCAAGTTAGAGAAGCAAGCGCAAAATAGAAAAGTTTCTGACAGAAAAAGATTGAAGTGGAGGACGTTACTGCAGAAAACCCTAAGAATTCAAGGCCAACTAAAACACGAAAGCAGCATTTGTTCTAAATCAATATAGTAATTATTGAATATTGAATAAAAGTGAGAAAAAAAAACATGTTTATTTACCAATTTTGTAGCGTTGTTTTCGGAGTGTCTGTGCTCCAGTACATTACATTTTAAAGATTGCATCATCTCCTCAGCGTACCATCATGTGCTGCAGATGCCTGTTGATCACCATTACTTAAAGTCAGGTGTGGCAGCAGGGAAGCAACTAAAACATGCAGGACAGTGAGTCCTGAGGACCAGAGATGATCATCACTAGTCTAGACTTTAACATAACTAACATTTCTGAGGAACTAATTTATTTATTTATTTTATTTTTTTATTTGCCTTGCAGTCAAAACAATCAAAACAAACAGAAATAAATGCTTGACATATTTTTCTCTAAATGTAATGAAAACATTTATAAAATATGCGTCTCACGTCCCAAGTTAATTTACTGAAATAAATTACGTTTTAAAAGTTATTCTAATTTATTGAGAAGCACCTCAATATGCAGAATATAAACATGACTGATCATTTATAACACTTGCAGAGTCTGACCTTTAAGCTGAAAACTGGTTAAAACGGCAGTGAAAGGAAAGAGTAACGCAAGAACAGAAACCTGCAGCGTGTTTGTTGGATGTTTCTGGCTGAGGAAACATTTGGGAGGGCAGGTGGGAAGAGTAAAAACAATTTCAGGTAATGGCAGACATAAGATCTGCTGGCTGCTGTTTATTGGCCTCCTAACGCTTCAGAATTTACAGCCTGTGGATAATTAAACTGTAAAATGTATGTCAGCAGCAACTTAGAAAAATATTCATTAAAATTGGTGCAAAGAGAATCCAATTAAGCTGATAAACTGGATGGAAATTCATGTCACTTAAAAATGCATTCGCAAACAGGAAGCAATAAACTTTGATCTCCTTTATATACAAAATACAGGATCATTATTATGCGTAAACATCTTTCTGTTTACTTGTAATGTCAATTTTAGATACCGAAAGGCCTTTTGAATGAATTTGTTGCATTAATGTGAAGGTTTTTCATCTTTGTTATGATTTCTGTCCCCCCAGGAGCAATTTAGACCCGTGGGATCAATACTCTGATTTGCAAATCTGGGAAGCTCTTGAGAAAACCCACATTAAAGAAATGGTAAGTTATTTGATCAACAGGTTGTAGATTACATGCAAAGCCTGTCCTCACAGTTTGGTTCCTGTGTGACCCTCCTCAGGTCTGCCAGCTGCCTCATTCCCTCCACTCAGAGGTGACGGAGAACGGGGAGAACTTCTCGGTGGGAGAACGGCAGCTCCTCTGTGTAGCCAGGGCCCTCCTGAGGAACAGCAAGGTGCCAATTGCATTGTGCTGCCATCTTTTATTTACATCCTCAACTTTTTCTCTGGATAAGCAATGATCTCCTCAGGTTCAGTTAATGAGAAAATAAGAGCCTAGTTTTCAATGGGATACCAGTGCCACCTAGTGTTGGCCACCTTAACTGCATCATCGACTACGTATAAAAGCACAGGTGGTGAATAACTGTTTGAAGCTGCAGTTGTCATTGTTTCTCTCTCTCCGAAACTGTTTTTAGATTCTTATTCTGGACGAGGCAACGGCGGCCATCGACACGGAGACGGACCGTCTGATCCAGGAGACGATTCGCACTGCGTTCAACAGCTGCACAACTCTCATCATCGCACATCGTCTCAACACAGTGATGAGCTGCAGCAGGGTCATGGTCCTGGACAACGGCCAGGTGGGTAGAAAAGCGAAGCACATTTACAAACTGAAGCAGCGCTGTGACTTAGACCTGATGCATAGAAAGTTGTTTCTTTTTCTCCTTGAAAACAACCTGTGAAGCGTTTAGAGAACATGAAATGTCCAAATATGATTACTGGTTTTTTGAGAACATCATTTTTGGTGAAAAGTAGAATATATTTTTGATATTTTACTATTTCTACACAGCTGTTAATGATTAACTAGTCAAAATTTTCACAGAAACATAAAAATAGAAATTTTAAGAACCAATTCAGACTGTGTATTTGCAAAACATTCTTTGGGAGTTTAGTCACTCTTTAAAGAGGAGCAGCAAAAATAAATGAGGCGATTAGCTGATCTTTCCAACAACTCATGGAGTCATCTAGGCCGTGCTACTGTAAAATATCTGCTGAACTGCCTGGATTTTGAGCTGTTCGCATGTCATGACAGTCATGAGACTGTCATACAAAAACAGTGTTCAGTCAGAGGCCTTTTCAGATTTGTTGCAACACTGACTGCTAACAAAGATTCTGCCACAACATCACAACCACAACTCTTTGATACTTGGATAATATGAGTTACATTTAATTTCCCCTTAGGATAAATATTAAGTATGTTTGAGTTGAATTGAATAAAATAAAATACAATGAATATATATTATATTCACATAGTTCTTATTTATAATACTCATATTAAAGAATAGTTCAAATAATTAAAAGCCCCAAACTGTCATTGACTCATGCCGATGATGTGTGCATGCAAACTTCTGTCCAGAAAATCATTATTAGAAACTGAACCATATCAACTCTCCCTGTCTGAGTTTCAAAAGAAAATCCAAGTATATGTTACATACAATAAAAGAAATTTAAAAAAAAACAAGGAATAATTTCAACATATTCATTCTTTTTCTTACTCTGCTTCTCACAAGGTTTCAATACCGAGTCTAGATGTAATGCACTGACACTGATCGTGTCTTATCTGTTTCCTGCTCACAGATTCTAGAGTTCGACTCGCCGGCAGCCTTGCTCGCAAATGAAAACTCAAGATTTCGAGCCATGATAGAGGCGTCAGAAAGCAGCCAAAGCAGATAAAATAAAACACTCTGAAGACGACAGCCGTGATCCTGAAAATATATGCAAATACATCATTTACATGGCGAATACACACACACACACACACACGCCATCATAATGTGAAGGAAAATAATGGGTTGATATCAGTTCTCTGAGTATCACTGTCTGTTATTTGCCACATTAAAGGCCCAGGGACTATATTTAAACCTTAAGCTCATCAAGTATCAGTATACATATTATTATTCAGCTAACTCTGGCTGTTTGTTGCTGTCAAGGCCAAATAATTAACTCAGACAATAGCACTTTATGTTTGATGCGGTGCTTCCTTTTTCTTTGGAGGTCAGTTAATCAAGGTTTTAGTTTTTTGTTTTGTTACTCAAACCTCAGAGAGCAGGAATGTACATATTAATCAGAAAAAAATTTAATATCTCATGTTTCATCCATATGTTTTCCAGGAATGTATTAGTTTGTTAAATATTTAAGACCATGTTTCAACAAAAATCACCTGTTGTACATTCGCATCAGGTACTGTTTGCTAAAAATAGGAATCTTTTGGTGTAATTTTAGTTTTTTTAGCCTTGTGCTGTTAACACTTTCAGGTTTTATGAAGGAGTCAGCCATGTCGGCACGCTTTTTATGACTACTTTCATGTACAGTACTGTGATTTGAACTGAGCTAATGTTTCCAAATGCTGGAGTTTAAAATCTGCACATTTTTATTGTGTTTGTTGTAGTCTGAAGGGACAGTATGTAATGTTTTCACAAGCCTGAGGATTTTAGACGTTTGCCTTATAGTAATGTACGTACTGAACAATCAGGAAAAGTGCAATAATACTTTTTCAAGATTGCCTTTATACACTTGAGATTGTAATTCTGCAATAATTTTGTTAAATGTCAGATTTTTAATATAATGTTTTTTAATAAAATGTTTACATAAATGAGTGTCCACTGTTTTTTTTTTTTTACAGTACCTATTTATGATAATAATGTCTGTACAAATACATTTTTAGTTTACATTTTAATACATTTACATTTTAGTTTATAATAATATAATGTTAAAAATATCAAAAACAAAAGTCCAGTTTCTGATTTCAAATCTTCATTTTTAAGCCCCAAATTGAAAAGCTAACATTTTTCCTTTTTCAACCAACAGACTCTTCCAGAACCTTTAAATGGTTCTCAGGCCCCCAGGGAGCCTTTTAGCCTGAACACCCTGCAGAGGAATAGTCGCTAGTAAAGTAATCTGCGCACCAAATGCTACAATACATTTTAAGGCAATCTTTTTAGTTAATGCATTGCTTGTTGACTTTACTCAACCATCCATTCAATTTTTCTTTTCTTTGTTCAGAGCACAAGCCTTAATCAGCACCAGCTGAGAAGAAGCTGTTAAAAGAACAGCCACAATAACATACATCCTTCTTTGCTTCTCAATGTCTTGAGCCAGATGCAAAATACTGTGCAGCAGAAAACTAACACTCCACATCAGCCTGAACACACCATCCTCACAGTGAAACATGGCAGTTCGCTGTCCTTCAGCAGGGACAGAGACCCTGAAAACTAAAAACATGTTGGAGGTTAAAGACTTTAGGGTGGAGATTCAGCTTGTAGCAAGATGTCAACTCTGGCTTGAGGATGGGCATTCGGCATGTGTTGAACATGTTTTCTATTTTTACTTTTTTGTTAAATAAAAAAAGAGGCCATGTATCATTTTCCTTCCCTTTCACAATTATGCACTAAAATACATCAGCTTTTAGTGGTTTAACTCAGATTTTTTTTTTTTTTTTTTTTTTACCAAACGACCCTTTTTTCAAAAATGATATGATATGGTTGTACCTGTGGCTAAGAAAAGATAAATGGATGAAGAGCTCACATTCATCTCAATAGGTAACCTACACTCAGACAAGTTCATGGTCAGACACCACCTTTTAACAAGGAAGATAACTGAAGGAATACGCAGAAACTTCACAGTCTGAGTGCCAGGGTAGAGCTAACACCAACAAGAGCAACACAATCAGAAACTTGTAACAATCAAGTCAAACAGTGTAAAACACTTATCTCCAGGTGACTCTGGCTGACAAGGATCTGCTCACACCTTCCTCAGTACTGCTAAACCAAGAAATCCACTTGTTAAGCCCTTGAGATCAACACCAGCAGTAATAACATCTGCCCTGCATGGCCTGTCTGACTGGAAGTACTTTCCTGCAGCAGAAAACTTCCAACATTGTGATTTAAAGCATCAGTGGCTTTTTAATAGGTTTAGAAAATGGTCAAAATCCAGAATTTCCTGAAACTCTTTAACCTCACATTGTTTAGTGAACCACATATTCCTGGCATTGCAGAAAATGTGAGCACAAATCACGTGGGGTTCATTTACATGGTGCATTTAAAACAAATTTTGCTGAACTAACTTGTGGATATAAGAATAAAAAAGAAACGGCCTTTATTGACCTGCAAAGGGGAACTTCTGGTATTACAGCATCATCAGGTATAAAGGTTCACATAAAGTTTGAGACATAATATAAAAAGCAATACCAACAATATCAATGGCTATAGTAATAATAATAACATACTGAAAATACTGTGCATTTGTTTGAAATAAAAATATCCGCCTTCTGATCCATTGGATGTGCAACCGAGTCAGATCACTTTTTCAACAATGTTCATATTATGCATGCGTATTGAATATCGAAAAACACGGACTATTTACAATTTACAATACAGTTTATTAAAGCAGAAATACATATGTACAATAATGGCCAAAATGTTATTTAAAAATGAGTAAGAGCAGCGTAGGTGACTGTGCAAATACCAGCATCGATGTAAAATACATATTGGTTTTGTTAGGAGCAGTGATGGTTGCAGTCTGACAGCTGCTGGGAGGAAGGATCTCCCAGCAGCCACTGTTGCCACTTACAATGCAGCAGTCTTATCACTGGAGGAGCTCTCCAGTTCAGCAACAGCTTCATGCATGTTTAAGAAAGAAGATGAAACAAAATACACAGAAGATGACGGAAAAATATGTTTCAAACAGATAAAAATAATAAAAACTCTATAAAACAGGAACATTTACATATCCTCTTTGTTGTGTTGTAATCTGCATGAAAAGTTTTATCATTTCCATGCCTTGAAAGGTTTGGTACCTGTGTACCTAGACCTCATGCCTCATGCCTCATCTCTGAGATGTTTATTCTCTCTTCTTAAAAAAGAAGTTTTGGATCTCAGCACCAAGCAATACTTTCTGTCAGTCCTTTGCATAAAATCATTAAAAAAAAAATACATGAAACTCTGTGGTTGCATTAAAGTGGAGTCAATGGTTTTGTAAAGCACTTTATGTAATCTGGCAGCCTGAGCACGTAAGGCTCAAAGAATAAACAAGGTGATAGGAGCCTCCGTATTTTAGGGATCAGTTATATGATAAAAATCAACACAAGCAAACAGAACCAGTGAAGTGGAAAATGCATAGGAAAGAGGTAATCTTGCTTTCCTGTGTGTGCTTAAAAGACTTACTGATGACAGCAAAAAATGACATGAAAAAAGTACATTTGCCTTAGGTAAAAGCAAGTTTTTGTACTTTCTGAAACCTTACTTCTAATTTCCTGCCAAATTTTACACGCAAAAGTCTCTTCTTTGTATTTTATGCACGATACGCCTCATTTGTATTGTAAGTGAAACTGCTGCAGATGTTCAAGACATCAGGTGCAAATCAGAAACACAATGCAGTTTTCAGAGAAATCGCTGTGGTTTTATTGGGACTGTCCACAGTTTACATCTTGTTCAACGGTTCAGGCTTACTCAAAGCTGAAGAGGGTGGAAACAGATTAGAGATATGAGTGGCTGTCATCAACAACCATCAGCTGTGACTAAATATAATTCTCTTTGGAATAACCACACTGATTTGTAAACATTTAAAGCAAGATAACACAAGAACTGGGGACCCAGAGTTTCTTTTGCTACTCTGAATAATCTTCAGATAATCAGTAAGGGATTCCCAGTAACTGCACTGGTTATAAAAACTGGAATCACTTGCAAAAGTGTAAGTGGGCTCTCTAAAGGCAACATGTTCTGGTTGTAGTTTCTGTTCATGTCCTACAATGGGAATAGTTTTTACACATTTTACACAATTTGAATTTCCTTTCTCATTTTCACTCTTGCAGATCTATTAGTGTGAGAAGTCAGATGATAGTCAAAGGTTTAGAGGAGTCAGAAATACATTGGAGTTAAACTTTATGAAGGACAAAATATAAACTACAAAATTAAAAAAAGACCAAGAAATTTTAGGGATTTTAGAAATTAACTTGTTGAAGTTTTATTTCTGAAATTATCTGACAACATTTAGAAAAAACAATATAACTTGGGTATAAATATACTGCTTTCTACGAGTATTCATTACCTGGATACCTTTTTCTTTTTACATTTTGTGAAATTACAACCACAATTCAATACATTTGACTTAAGATTTTATCTGATATATCAAGATAGATCAACACAAAATAGAGTGCAATTATGAAGTGAAAGGAAAACAATTTATAGTTTTCAAAAGCTTTCTGAAATGAGGGGCTTCCATTGGTTTTTAGACCCCTTTATTTTGACACTCTAAATAAAATCCAGTGCTCCCTAATTAGTAAATGGAGTCTATTTGCATGTAATTTACATCAGTTCTATAAAGGCTTTGAAGATTTGTTGGATAACTTGAGTGAACAAACATCAACATGAAGACCAAGAAGCAGCAGACAAGGCAGGGAAACAATTGTTGCTAAAAAGGTTATAAAACAAAATCCCAGTTCTTGAACATCAGAACACTAACTACTAGTCTGTCATCTGAAAATGGAAAATTTGTTGTAAGCCTACCAAAACATGGCCAGTAAGAAGAGCATCAATCAAAGAAGCAGCCAAGAAGTCAATGGTAACTCTGGATCGCCGGCAGACATCCACAAACTGGGTGGAAGAGAATTATGAATCATGCACTCCACAAATCACTGTGGCTCGCGACAATCTGGCTACAAATTAAACTTTTGTAGTTCCTTCCTTCAACAACAGCTTTCCTCATAATGTGTTTTTATTGGTATAATGCATAACCAATAACAATCCTGTCAAAAGACTCTCTTCTCTCTTGCAGGATTGCCATGGGCCTCTTGGCCATTTCTCTGATTACTGTTCTTTTTGCTCAGCCTGTCAGTCTATCCAGGGAGCAATGTCTTATCTTGTTGGTTTGCAGTTAAGGTGCTCTTTGATTTTGCAGATGATGGATTGAGGGCTGCTCCACGATGTGTTCAAAGGAGAAGCATATTGTTTTATAATCCGACTCTGCTCAGGGATAAAGTGCCCACAACTCTCTCCCTGACCAGTCTGCTGTTCCTTGATCCTGATGGTTCACTAGTTTTCTCTAACAAATCTATACAGCGCCTTTACAGAACACCTACATTTAGAATAGAATTAAATGAAACACAGATGCACTTTATTTGCTAATGAGATGTTTTCTGAAGGCAAGTGAGTGCACTGGATTGTATTTAGGGGTGTTGGGAGAAGGCTGAATGCACATTTTTGTATATTTTGAAAAATAAACAATAGTCTTCTAGCATTTCCTTAATTTATACATTGCTTTTTGTTGGTTAATATTATGAAGCATCCCTAAACTTACTTGAGTAAACCTTCTGGACAGCCTAACCTCTGAGTAACTTCACTAAACAAATAACAAACTTAATTAAACCAAAAATTCACCAGAGGCAGACACAAACATTTTACATGAATGTGGGACCTCTTGTTTGTTTAAAAATATTGTTGTTCTGTTATTTTTTTTTAAATCTGCTGAGTATTTTGCCATTTACAGGTCAAGAAGATACAGTAAGCAGTACGTTTTCTCTGGAAGGACTACATCCTGTATCCATACCTACTGTACTCTATGTATTTAGAGTACAGTAGGTAAAGTTTTATGTTTTTAAATGTTAAGTTTTGTAAAGTGTTCCTTCTACCTGAATCTGTTATTTTGTAATTTTGATATTTACATTTTTGTCTGTCTGAAGTTATCAGTAAAATGTGTTACAGTACTTGAGTAGCTTTTTAAAGAAATACTTGTTTACTCTTACCTGAGTAAGTTCTTGAATGACTGCGTTTTCATTTTTACTTTTACTTGCGTAAAAATGTGTTTAAGTAGCACTACTCTTACTTGGGTACAATTTATGTGAACTCAACATTAAAGTGCATGTTTATGTGCTTTTAATTTGAAGTTGGCGTTTGAAAGCATCCCGGAAGCTTGTTTGCTTGTTGTCACCCGGTGCTCAGGCTGCTGCTGCTGGGGAGGTGGAAAGCCCTGGCTGTGATGCCGCTGGATGATGGCTGCTTTCGGGATCTTAAGTTACGAACACCGGCCTTTAAAGCGGCCCCGCCTCGGCCCTCCAGACGTCTATCCCCAGGATCCAAAACAAAAAGAGGTAAAGACCGCTGCTTTGTGGAATATAAAAGCCCAGGATCAACGTTTTAGTGAAATAAAATGCCCTAACAGAGCAGCGGAGCTAGCTAGCTAGCAGCTGCTAGCCTGTTTAGCAGCCCTGCAGACGTTACGGGCCTCGCAGTAACAATGAGCAGCAGCAGCAGCAGCTCCTGGTTGTTAACCAGCTCTGTCCGGCTTAAGTTTGGAAAAACAACCCGCTGCTGTCACGACTAGTCCAGCTGGGCTAGCTCCTGAAGCTAACAGATACGGGCATAAACTGCTACATTCCTTCTGTTTCGTGGAACAAAACAGAAAACGTCGGATATTTAAATTCTGCCTGACTTGTTTGTTTGGGTTATTTAACTGGTTGCTACACAATGACGTTAGCCGAACTTGCTAATCTAATCCTTTTAAAATATTCAGAGCATGTTTAAATTAAGTGGTCAAGTTTAATTTATTCTCTGGGACGCTAAGTACCGTCTATTAATCTGACATTAAGCTGATACAATTCAACTCCAAAATACTTTACTAATCCCAAAGGGAATTGGAAATGTTGTAGCAAGAGATTATACAGAAATTGTGCTCAAGTTAAGAGTAGCACTACTTCAACATATTTTACTTAAGTAAAAGTAAAAAAAAGAAAAAAAAAAAAAGAAAGAAAAGTAACCGTTAAAGACATTACTCAGAAGTAAACAAGTATTTTTAAAATAAGCCACTTAAGTACTGAGTGACTGATCAGAACATCTGACTCAATACTTAACAATGATGGCATCAGAGAGACAAAAAATATATAAGATTATTTACAGATTCTGGTATTTTAAATGTCAAAATGAAAACAAATAGTGTAATTATGGAATAACTGATTCGGACAGAGGGAACATTTTTCTAAATCAACATTTTAAAATATGAAACCTGCTAAATTCATACTTACCTGTAGGTGTGTGTATGTTGGAATCCATTTCCAGTGACGGTATACTGTTTATTATAACTTTTTGGGCTGCAAATGGTGCAAAAAGTTCAACATTGGAACATAAAAGATTTAAACAAACAAATTAATGTACACTGTAGGTGTGTGTGTCTGCCTCGGGTGTATTTTTATTTTAAACATTTTTGCTTTATTTAGTGAAGTTGCTACCAATGGGCGGAGTGTCCAGAAATTTTACTTAAGTGGGAGAAGCGATACTTTGTAACAATATTCATCAAGTAAAAGTAAAAAGTATGTTTTAGTAAAATAGTCCTAAGAGTAATTTTTTTCCCCCCAAAAAAAGTTACTCATGTGAATTTAACTAGCTACTATTAATCTCTGGTTTTGACTTGTATTATTTAAGGTTCTTCATTGAGTTGTTGTCAATGCTGTTGACTGTGTGAAGGAAGGATCTCCTCTAGCGGTCCGTATTGCAGCGACTTTGAAGAAGCCTCTGATTAAAGACACTTTGTTGTTGTATAATAGTCTCATGAAGAGAACACTCTATAAATTTACTAAATTTTATGACGAATCCTTCTTTAATCTCCAGAGGTTCCACAGTCGTCCACAGAACAGAACCGGCTTTCTTTATCGGGTTGCTGAGCCTTTTAAAATCCCCGGCTCTGATGCTGCTACCCCAACACAAGAGATGACTTTCTCAACAACAGACTAGAGATACGTGGCATCCTGCTGCACACTGACATACCTGAGCTGTTCCTCGTTGTAGATGCCGTCACTACAAGAATTCATATGTGCATGTAGACTGAGACACTTCCCTGTGTTTATGGATCTCTACTTCAATTTACTGACTTTCTGGTGTTTATGTAATTATTGATTCGTGGCTTTGGCAAAACACATCTCCTTCTTGTTCGGAGTTTAAAGCCTCCCAATAATTTTTAGCATTGTGTCTCGGGCAGCGGTGGTTTTTGCGGACAGACGGCCCGGTTCACCCTCAGAAACTGGAAATATAAACGTACACAGTGCTGTGAAAAAGTAGTTGTCCTCTTGCAGATTTCTTCTGTGTTTGCTTTCTTGTCAGATGTTTCAGATTATGAAAGACATTATTTATGGTCATCCAAGCAGTTGGGAAGTCTTAAGTCTGCACTTTGACTAGGCCACTCTGATACCTTCATTTTTGTTTTGAGCCATTCATAGGTGGGCTTCCTTAGATGTGTTTTGGCTTATTGTTCTGCTACATAACACCAGTGTTCCTGAATATGATCTTAAGGAGCTTTTTCTCCTTAGGAATGTATGGCTGACCATAAATATTAAGTCATTTTCTTAAGTCACATTGTTGTGGGAGCCCTCCACTCACACAATTCTTGCATGGCTGTTTTTTGGGAGTTTTTGGCTGATGGGCTTACACTATATGTTTAAGGAAACACATCATCTCAAAATATAAATGGGCCAACTACCTTTTACACAAAGAAAGATTATCATGAATAGAGCATTCCGTAATAAATGAAACCATAAATGAAAATCACTTAAGTGCTTGTTTCAGTTTTTAGGCATCTCTCTCTCTTTGATGTGCTTAATTGCTAAAACACTATAGGGAATGCTCTTTTTGTGTTTTTACAAACAAAATAAAAGTTTCATAAATCAAATATTGGGTGTATAAAGAAATCCAGTTTAGGTTTTGTCTGTATTTTAGATTTTGAACTTATGATTGAATGTGGTCCGGACATTGCGACCTTTAATAGCCCTTTAAAGTTGCAATAAAAGGGAAACTGAATCAAACAATAACTACAACAAATTATATCTATAATTTTTCAAACCAAGCAGGGGAAAAGCTCTGCAACTATGAACCAGAATCATCACAATTAATCATAGTTAGAGGAATTTGCACCTTGCCTAATTTTGCAAATAATATTAGTAATCCAGTGTTTTGGTTTGGAAAACTTTGGTCCTGTTTGCTGGTCACATCTTCAAGCTGCTTTTCCAAAAGAAAAGTTTAATGTTTTTTGTCACCAAAAAATAAGAAAAGGATCTTTAAATTTAAGTGTCCGTCTGTGCATTTACTGCCAATGTAATGCCATTTATTCTGGACATTTACTTGAACCAGACAATAATCCACTTAATTGTTCCCTGTGCTACATCTTTTTGGAAAAATTTCCCTTCCCTTTTTTCACCATTAAGACTAACAAAAGGAGAAGATGGAACATTTCTGAACCCATCTTTGTGTTAAAATCTGTTTTCTATTAATGTAAAATTCACTTATCGGGACCGTTAAAGCTTTTCAGTTTGTTGACAATTCAGGCCACTGTGACCTACTTCTCCATGGGATTTAACTTTCCTTTCTTCTGCCCTAATCATCCGTCTGTCTGTCCGGTGATCCGACCTGCCAACCTACAAAACCGTTTTGCGTCTTTCAATTTTAATCAAATTTCTGGGCTAACCACAACCACTCTGCAGGCTAGTTAGCACTAGGGTTTATGAGTTTATAATGAATTATTTTTAAGTAATTGATTGCATGATGAGTTAAAATGAGCTCGAAGCACAGAGAGAGTATTTCTGTGTTTAGTAATTTTGGAAAGGCAACTCTGTTTACAGCGCCATCATAATACGTTTCATCTATGGTTTCGGTTAGAAATGGTTTTTATTTCTGTCTTATTTATTCTTTAGGGTTGTAATGTTTTATTTTGGATATTTAAAATATCTTCCAATTCTTAAAATTTATATAGTATTTGGAAATGGTCTCAAAACAGCAATTTTATCGTTAATGGCAATAATTACTCGTACAATTTATCGTCCAGCAAAAATTGTGACAAGCCTATTCTCTCTTTCAGTCTCATTGACCCCATGTATGCTTGCATTACTTTTGCTTTGCATTTTCTATCTTCAAAGCAAACTGCTCTGAGTTTTCCTTGCCTCCTCTGTGGTTTTCCCTTTTACAACCTTCTCATTTTGTTGGGAGTTTCTCCAAGAGCCATGTTTTGCCGCACTCCAGTTTACTGATTTTAGAGCACATTTGTAATCCTTTCTGTTTCACCTGACAGATGTCTTGTTGCGGCTGTTTCCTGTCATTCAGTCGGGTGCAACAGCTCGTAAAGGACTGAAAGCGATCTCTTTAATCTGGAGACTCATTTACGTGGCTTTGTGTGTGCATGGATTTGCTTTAGAAATTTTGAGTTTAGAGTGCTGCCATGTTTCTTCTTCCTCAACACTAAGACAATAGCACAATGTTATTTACTAATTCATCGGGTATCTTACAAAGCCAGAATGATTATTTAATGTTATTTCTAATTTGCTACAACTTAAAGTCTTTTAAAAGTCGGTATTCCATTCTGATGTTTGGATTTTTATGAAGTTGACACACATTTACACATATTTTTACATTTTCTGTTTGTTTCCATGTGAACCTGTTTCTGTGTTTCAGGATGAGTTGACTGCTCTGAATGTAAAGCAAGGTTTTAACAACCAGCCTGCCGTGTCTGGAGACGAACACGGCAGCGCCAGAAATGTCAACTTCAACCCCTCAAAGGTGATTGTGAACCAGTTCAGTCAAAATCACACACCTGAGTGATTTAATGATTTGTTGTTAAAGATGTCATGTCTTCACCGCTCTACAGATCAGCTCAAACTTCAGCAGCATCATCGCAGAGAAGCTGCGCTGCAACACGTTTGCAGATACGGGGAAACGCAAACCACAGGTCAACCAGAAGGATAATTTCTGGCTCGTCACAGCGAGGTCACAGAGCTCCATCAACAACTGGTTCACAGATTTAGCTGGAACTAAACCGCTCACACAGCTGGCTAAGAAGGTGAGAAACTGAAGAAAATCTTCTTTACTAGCTTTATTTATTGGTGGTTATTGTCTTATAAGAAGTATTTGTAGCAAAGTTAAGCGTCTTCCTTTTTTTTATCCTTTGTGCATGACATTTATTTAAACTGGACAAACCCAGAATGCTCCCAAGCTATTCTACTTTTAAGCTAATTAAACCAGAGTCTAAATATAGATAAAATAGTTTGACAGAGCAGGATAAGATTGAAAAGAAAAGCTAAAGAAATCTGACAGAGCAATCTCATGGCTGCATAATTTGACCTGCTTTACAGAGTAAATTTAAAGTTTTATGTATTTGGCCCATTTGTTACATTGATATACAATTATATTTTAAAAAATCCTCCTTTTTCTTTTATCCTGTAAGCATTACAATTACTAAATAGAAACATTTCCAGTCTTTCTGTACCATGAATATTGAATTGGATGCTGAATTAGTCCTGGTGCAGCACAACCGAGTTTCCTAAAATGTTAAATATGTTATAGATTGTAAATAAAGCCACATTACAATGGTTTGCAAGTCATTCGCAATTAATTACAACAGTCACAGTTTTATACTGAACAGCTGTGTCCAAATGTATAAATTTCTATTGGAAGAAAATTTTTTATTGCTACTCTGACAAATGCTTTGCTTTAATAGGAATGGATGTGATTCAAGAAAAAATGCCTTAAACGGAGCTGGATTTTCCTTAATTTTTATATTACTGAACAGAAGCAGAAATCTAAGTAATGCTCTGTTTTTATTCAATTTTGTTTACAAGGCAAGTCTTTGGCCCGCTTTTGTTGTATGTTCTCAAAACATAATAACTGTCATTGTTTTTCGAAGGCAACAGCTTTTATTGTTATTTTTTTATTACTTTGTGATGTCTTTTCTCACACCAGATTATCTTTTCGTTATGTGTTCTCACAAATAGACAGTAGATGTTTAGTGTTTGCTAACATGCATTGTTTTCTTTCTCTTGGTCTTTGCTTCACTTGAGCTGTGCAAACATGTCTCTTTGTTTGTTTATAGTACAATACATTAAGCTAATACAAACAAAATGTTTTCTGATTAAACCAACCGGTTGCATAAAAAAGTGATAATGCAATCTTTTGAAAGCAAGCAAAATCATTTATGGATTCAGGATTTTCTGATTTGTAATGATAAGTGTTTATTATTTTCTCTGTTGCTAATACACACGTAATGTCTCTGTTCCAGGTACCAATCTTTAGCAAAAAGGAGGAAGTTTTTGGATTTCTGGCAAAGTACTCTGTCCCTGTCATGCGTTCAGCTTGGATGATAAAGATGACATGTGCATATCATGCAGCGATAACAGAAACGAAAGTCAAGAAGAGGCATGTTATCGATCCTTGCATTGGTAAGTGATAAAATTATGTTTTTATTTATTTTTTTATTATTTTTTTTTTACCTTTCAGTTGATTTTATGACATTTGATCTAAAGTTTGTGGCTTTAAAGAAAATGTTCTCGTTCTTGTGTTTGTAGAGTGGACCCAGATCATCACGAAATATCTGTTGGAGCAGCTTCAGAAGATCGCCGAGTTTTACCGCCAGTGTCCCAGTCAGGGCTGCAGCTCCCCTCTTCCAGCCATGCCTGCAGACGTGGAGACCGCCGTGAAGCAGTGGGAATACAACGAGAAGCTCGCCGTGTTTATGTTTCAGGTGAGCTGAAACACTCTGTGCTATTTTTTAGCATTATTATTTATTAATTAATGAATTAAATTATTTGTAATGACTGAATTATGCTAAAGTTAACAGAAAATGGGCTTCATTTATGCTTACAACCTGGCAGAGAATGCTGATGTATTTTGTTTTTGTGTCCAGGATGGCATGCTGGACAGGCATGAGTTCCTGACCTGGGTACTTGAGTGTTTCGAGAAAGTTCGTCCAGGTGAAGACGAACTTCTCAGACTTCTGCTGCCCCTCTTACTACAGGTAAAAACACCTGCAGTCGCCTCCACACGTGTGGGAGGGACACAGTGCCCCTTAAACCTGTTCAGATTTTTTTAAAATGTTTTAATTGGTAATTTTGTAATGAACCAAATCCAAGTATTGCATGATTTTGAATTCAAACATTCAAGGATTTCAAATAATGATAAACATGTTTAGCGTACTTATTGGCTGCAGTTCCAAACTCTTGTTTGGGATTCTAGCAGCTTTGCCTCATTATTTTCAGATTTTGTCTGATTGTTGGAGAGCCATTGTGCTCTTGCTGCAGATTCTCAACTATATTTAAGCCTGGACCGTGACTTGGTCATCCTTGTACATGAGTATACTTTGATTTAAAGTATAAGGCAAAGCTAACATACAAGTAACTTGAGCAAGATTATTTTAGGTCAGTAATTTCTTAATATTGATAATAAAGTACTAGTTCCAGTTGGAAATTATTTCTTTTATAGCATGGCATAAATGTCTTGTTGTAAATGAAATAATCTTTCACTGGATCTAGCACTTTTGCCTGTGTTATCTGGTTTTTACCCCTGTTGTATCGCCCTCTGGGTCCCACAGCAACCCTTTGTGTTTCTTTGAAAGCTTCTTGGTTTAATGGACACTGAGTGGCGATGGCTAATGCTGCAAATCTCTCCTCTGTGCCTCAGTACTCAGGAGAATTTGTGCAGTCTGCTTATTTATCACGAAGACTGGCTTACTTCTGCACACGTCGTCTCAACCTGTTGCTAAGCGACGGCAGCCTGGGCCCCGGCGCAGGGGGTCACGCGGCGCACAGCATCCTCACGCAGCAAGGCAACGCTCTGCCCACCACCCCGACCTCCCAGCCGGCCGGAGGAAACCAGGCCCAGACGCCGTTCACAGATTTCTACGTTTGCCCACAGCACCGGCCACTGGTTTTTGGTCTCAGCTGCATGTTGCAGGTGCTTCATCTCACTTCACCTGCTATTTCGCTGCAATATTATGTCAGATGTTTGTTTGTAACTACATTTTACTTCCCACTTCTGTGTTGTCTCTTCAGAGCATCGTTCTGTGCTGCCCCAGTGCTTTGGTGTGGCATTACTCATTAACAGACAGCAGAAATAAGACCGGATCACCACTGGACCTGCTGCCTATCGCCCCCTCCAGCCTGCCAATGCCAGGAGGAAACACTGCCTTCACACAACAGGTACTTCCACCCATACTCTAGTTAACACTTTTTGATTTTCTTTTGTGTAGTCACCTTGTTTTTGTTTACAGTAGCAGTTATTTATAAGGATTATTTTCGTAATCAATTATTCTGATGATTAATCGAATGAAACAATTGGCACATTTTGAAGATTTCTCATTTAACCACTCATTTAATGTTGGATATTTCATCTAATATTACAAATACATTGAAAGATGTGAATAAGCAAATAATTCAGTTCCTTTTTTATATATATATATATATATATATATATATATGTTTTTTGGCTTTAGTGGCCTTTATTTGAAAGTAGTCTGACAGGAAAGTGGGTAATGAGAGAAGGGGGAAGACATGTGGCAAATGTTGCCAGGCTAGGAATCAAACCTGCGACCACCACCACCACAAGGACTAAGGTCTTAAGACGTGGGCTGTGCTTTGCCCCTGCCTCACCACAGCACCCAATAATTCAGTTCCTTTTCAAATAGGAAAATAGATATTTTATTGCCTTATATGGAATAACATAACTTTCCTTTAGTGTTTGCTTAATCATTTCTAGCAAAGGATGTATATGCAGCAAAAAAAGTCTACTAACATCAACATGCAAAAAGCTTACTTTTCTGCTTGACTTAAATCAATACAGTGAAGAGCTAATCTGTTGATTACTTTTTTTTTTTGTTAATTGGATAGCAAAAGGTTTTTAAAAGTAATTTTTTTACAAAATTATTATGAAGTGAAGCTAAAAGTTCCTCTTGGGTCGAACATATTTACCAACAGAGGTGTTTTTGGTTTGATCTTAAATGTAAAATGTGTATTTTTTATACAGTTTTGACTTAATAACTTCTCTTACTGTGTTGTTCTTTCAACAAATGTCATTTTTTTCTGAATCTGAATTCTCCATTTAACAATAACCCGATTACTAAATTAGACGATTATTTTAATAATCGATTAATCCAATCGCTTCTTTGCTAGTTTACAGCAATAATGTACATGAAGTTGTCAAATAAATGGTTAAAACCAGCAGAAAAAAAACTATTTACAATGGATTGATGGAACACAAGAGAAAGAGGAATAATGCAGCATTTGAGAAAAAATGACAACCTTTCATTCTCAACATTTCTCACAGAAAGAAATGTTCTGTATGTCTGTTCGTCTCTGGCATGTTTTAATCTGCATCCACTTTGCAGGTTCGAGCAAAGCTGCGGGAAATCGAGGAGCAAGTAAAGGAGCGCGGCCAGGCGGTGGAGTTCAGGTGGTCGTTTGATAAATGTCAGGAGACAACAGCAGGTAAGTCAGATGCACTTATTTATCCTCGCAGACCTGCCTTATCGCTCTACTTGTGAGAACAAGCTGATGTCATACTTTTCTCTTTTTTTTTCAGGTTTTACTA
Organism: Girardinus metallicus; assembly: GCA_903067095.1. NCBI lineage: Eukaryota > Metazoa > Chordata > Actinopteri > Cyprinodontiformes > Poeciliidae > Girardinus > Girardinus metallicus. Next base: position 82,778 of record CAEGAE010025338.1, read on the forward strand.
TTGGGAGAGTTCTCCACACCCTGGAGGTTTTGGATAACCACAGCTTTGAGAAATCAGACTTTAACAACTCCCTGGATTCGCTGTACAACAGGATATTTGGGTCCGGCCAGAGTAAAGATGGCCACGAGGTGCGAACAGATTCCCTTCATGAGCATCTTATTATGCATGTAATAAAACTAGAAATCGCTTCAGAGGGGTGTAGACCAATGGGAAATATATGGCCAGTGTTTAAGCCCACTTCATTATTTCTGAATGAACTAAAAGGCAATTAAATGAGCTTCCCAGCTAGATCCTATGATTTAGTAACTAAATGAAAATATTCTCATCTCTTCTTGCCTTCAACTCCCTATTGTGTCCAGATGTCACCTGATGACGACGCCGTGGTGACCTTGCTGTGTGAATGGGCGGTGTGCTGTAAGCGCTCAGGCAGACACAGAGCCATGGTGGTCGCCAAGCTGCTGGAGAAGAGACAGGCTGAGATAGAGGCAGAGGTATGAGGCACAGCGTCCTCCACAAAGCTAAATATACACATCAAATAAATACAGAGCGATTCTGCAAGAAAACCTTTTATAAATCTAATGTGATAGACTGTTCAATTGGAGACCAAGATTGCAACATTTGTTACATATTCAGCTGGTGTGGTTCGCTTTCACACTGCACTGTGTCAAGCGAACCAAACCCTGGTGGTGGTGCTGCACCAAGGAAGACTGAAGGAAATTACACAAAAAAGAAGAAACTAAGCACAACTTCCTTCTTCACTAAACAAAAACAAAATAAAAATGTAAATAGGATTTCTCTTTTGTCATTGGCAAAATATTATGATCGGTTAGGCTGTTGAAAAATGCTTTACTGGGAATTTGAATCTAAATGTATAAGGGATGAAATGAGCATTACTCCAAGTTGAAAATCTTCCCAAGTTAGATGAAATATGTTAGTTCTCAAATTAAAATTAGTTTAGAAAAAAGGAGATTTAAATGGGTCGTTTCTTCTAATTGGCTTGGATTTCCGAGTTTTTTGGGAGGATATTTACAAGGTCATTAAGTCTAAAATGGATTTAGACTTCCAATGATTTTAAAATAATTGTGAGCCCATGCTGGGAATGTGAGCACAGAGAGGTTTTATTCTGTTTTTAACCCTAAAATCATGTTGCTGTGTTGTTTTGCAGAGATGTGGGGAGTCGGAGGTGGTGGATGAGAAAGGTTCTGTGTCGTCCGGCTCGCTCTCAGCCGCCACCCTCCCCGTCTTTCAGGACGTCCTGCTGCAGTTCCTCGACACGCAGGCCCCCACACTTAGTGAGTCTCTTTTTGTTCCCATTACTCCCTGCTGTTCCGGTTGCCTGCGACTGCTTTTAGTCGACATTACATTTGATTCTTGCATAAGATTTGAAGAAACGCATTTGCCTGTTTTTAGGATTTCATAAACTGCAGAGTGTTTATTTGTATTGTTTCAGCAGGGGACAGTCGGTATTAAATTATTCAAATGCTCTTCTCTCCGTTTACAGCGGAGCCAGGGAATGAGAGCGAGCGAGTGGAGTTTTCCAACCTGGTCCTTCTGTTCTGTGAGCTCATCCAACACGACGTTTTCTCCCACAACATCTACATGTGCACGCTGATTTCCCGCGGCGACCTGGCGTCTGACTCTCACCTGCCGCGCCCCCGTTCCCCTAGCGACGAGCCCTCCGATGATTCAGAGCGCAAAGAGCAGGATGCTGGTAGCAGTGTCAAGATGGAGGTCAGTTACACGCATCTGTTGTGTCAGGAAGCTGCGGATTTATGCAGAAAGGTAACCAGACCGCGTTTGTCCTACAGGATACTGGTCTGTCCGAGTCCATGGAGACGGATCACAACTCCAGTGCAAACTTTGATGAGGTAACTGATGTGTATTTAATCAGCAAACCTCGTTAGATGACATTGAGTTGGGTAATTTTAGGTTCTTGTCTCCTGTAGATGTTCTCGCCTCCGATGCATTGCGAGTCCAAGGGGAGTCCGTCCCCTGAGAAACCTCCGCAGGAGCAGGACGGTAAGAGCAGCTGCAAGGACAAAGGCATGGACCCCACCTTTCCTCAGCTATACGAGCAACCCCGCCACATTCAGTACGCCACCCATTTCCCCATTCCACAGGTGAGGACACTTGCTGTTTGTTCTTTAAAAAAAATAGAAGGAAAAAGATCCCTGAACTTGATGTTAGACATTTCATTACAAATATGCAGCAACTTTAGTTTTTATACTACTAGTGTAGTTGTAAAAATGAAAGATATTAAGCAGAAAAGTGAGCTTCCTACAACGCCTAAGAAGGAAAAATGGTCTAGCTAAATAAAGGAAAATGGAACAAGTGCAACATGATTCATCTTTCTTCTTTAGATCATCTTCAAAATAAAACATTACAATAAGCAGGTAAAATCTTTGCAAACGTTAAACTTCACAATCATCCTAGGAAACTGTGATTAAGAAACATATCAACTCTCTTTGATGCATTCTTGATATAAATTGTGTTTTTGTTAAAGTGTAAAAAACCCAAAGTGAAAGCATAACCAGACAAATTATGAAAATTTTCATCAGTGGGCGGAGCCAAGAAACATGGAGGGGTGTGGCCATGTCTGAGGAGTGTGTTAAAGCAGGGGTGTGGTCAGGATGAGGGAAAGCATTGTAGTCAACTTAGCAACTTTGTCGCTATATTGTGTGACTTTTCAGACTCTAGTTAAACTCTAGTTAAATTTTTTCAATAAAGTAAACAGCGTCTTTTTTCTTCATTATTGAAGACTTTTACGATAACACATGAAGCACCAGTGGTTTGTTTTAGTACCTGAATGCGGCGTTGTGACGTCGAAATCGACCAAGTTGTACCTTTGTGACCAACAAAACATTGACTGCAGTAACCGCAGTTTAACCCAAAGAGGGCAGCACTGAGACTGATATTTCAGAATTCCAAAAGTTTACACAAAAAATTGTGCAGAAACAAAGACAGGACCACTAAGAAGCAATTTATTCAGTTTAACTCCAAAAAAAGAGTTGATTTGGGATTTAGTTACTCTTTTGAAGTGGTTTTAGGCAGTGCATTTCAAAGCAGAAAAAAATGCTCTTTTTTGTAAAACAATATAAATGTAAAGTTATCCCCTGCACCCTGCCAGCTCTGTTTTTCTTGAAAGACAATGTTTCTATCTGTGCTGCTGCTGAGTTACTGATGCGTCCAGTGCGGTTGAATCTTTGTTTTGTTTATGTCTGTAGGAGGAAAGTGCCAGTCATGAATGCAACCAGCGTTTAGTCGTCCTCTATGGTGTGGGCAAACTGAGAGATGAGGCGCGACACACCATCAAGAAAATTACCAAAGACATCTTGAAGGTGCTCAACCGCAAAAGCACAGCAGAAACAGGTAACGGCAAACCCCGGGTCTGTTAGCGTTTGACGGATGTGCCAGTTTCCACTTCACTTGTGTTTTACAGCCATTACTTCTTCTTTTAGGAATATATTTTGGCAATATTTTATTTACTTTTCAAGGATCAGACTTAATGAGAACATTAAAGCTTCATCTTGACTCTCCTTTAACATTGTGGATTATTTTGTTTTGCAGACTAATTTGTTTTTAAGAGAAATTGTCCAATATATACTGAGGAAAAGCACGTTTTAATGTTTGTAAGCTGTGCAAAAATTCAAGCTAGTTTGCCACAATATTGGTCCACTTGCAGTTTTCTGGCCTGTTGTTCATCATCAGAGTCTTTCTATCTTCCTCCCACCCAAACTATTTTCATTCTTGGCCACATCATCTTAGGTAGAAGAGACCATTTTAAAGGCAATTTATTTTCAGAGTTAAAATGTCAGGGTTTTTTATATGAAAAGTATGCCTTTCTTTTTTTTTTTCTTTTTTTTGGTGATCTTTATTCTAATGGGGATTTTTTCGTGTGAAACTTCAAATCAAACCCACGATGACAGACCAGCTACTTGAGTGGATTTTACAACTGGTGTGTTCTGGGGATTTAAAATTACACCGCCGGCCTCTTTTAGCTCATCTTGTCCTTTCTTTACTGTGAGTACAGGTGGGGAGGAAGGACAAAAGAGGAAGAGGAGTAAGCCTGAAGCCTTTCCGACTGCTGAAGATATATTTTCCAAATTCCAGCACCTCTCCCACTTTGACCAGCATCAGGTCACCTCCCAGGTAGGAAAAACAGAGCTGAGTTTGTCACAACATGCAATAAAAATTTGAAATAGAAATACTATGAAAAACGCCAAACTAATTCTGGATGTGTAAACTGTTCTGTGTGACCTATGCTTTATGGATATTGACAGCAAAAGCTGGCTCTACGTTGCAGTCAGGGAGGTTGAATGGAGATGCACGTTGGATTTCACAGAGCAAGAGTTTGCTAATTAATGTCAATGTCAAATGTATTTATATAGCACTTTAAAAACAGGTATAAAACTGCCCCAAAGCGCTGCACAGGAACGACAATAACACAATACACAATTTAAAAACAGAGTATCAAAATACTATTTCAAAGAAATGCCAAAGAACAAAAATGAGTTTTCAGAAGTGATTTAAAATGATCCAGGCTGTGGGCAGGTCTAATCTGGAAAGGTAAATTGTTCCATAAAATAGGAGCAACAACAGAGAAAGCCCGATCTCCTTTCCTTTTGAGTCGAGTCCGAGGAACTGTGAGTAATAGCTGATTACTTGATCGTAGGGTTCTGGACACAGGCTGAAATTTCAAAAGGTCCTGAAGATAAGGGGGGGGCTAACCCATTTAAAACTTTATAAATTAATAAAAGAATTTTAAAATCTATTCGATAAAAGACGGGCAACCAGTGTAAAGAGGCCAGTATAGGCCTTATATGGTCACGCTTCCTAATTCCTGTAAGAATTAGGAAGCGTGCTGCTGCGTTCTGGATCATTTGAAGTCGCTTCATCTCTGATTTGTCCATGCCTCTATATAATGAATTGCAATAATCCAAACAAGTTGTAATGAAGGCATGAATAAGTCCTTCGAAGTCCTTAAAACAAAAATAAGATTTTACTTTTGCTAAGATCCGCAGGTGATTAAAAACTTGATTTAACGACAGAGCTAACTTGTTTATCTAGCTTTAAAGAGCTATCAAAAATAAAACCAAGATTCCTGGCAGAGGTCTGACAAAACCGAGCTAAAGAACCAAGAATCAGATCTGGATTTGTAGACTGAAGTCTGTGACCAAATAATATTACTTGAGTTTTACTCTGATTGAGGTGAAGAAAGTTTTGTTCCATCCAAAATTTGACTTCAGCTAAACAATCTAACAATAGCAGAAGAGATTCATTTTTACCACTTTGTAGTTTAAGGGGCATATAAATATGGACGTCATCTGCAAAGCAATGAAAAGAAATATTAAATTTAAATTAAATGAATTTGTAAGGAAACTGGTGGCCAAACATTTTATTTAGGGGTGTCTGAGTTTTCAGTCAGAGGCCTCTTCAGATTTTTTGCAAGACTAACTGCTTTTGGTGATCCATTTTGCTCACAGTATCACAAAACATGACAACTCTTGGATGATATGAGTTACAAGATTTAATTTCCTTTGAGGATAGATAAAATACTTTAGGATTTTGAATTGAAATAGCAACAAAACATATTTTACTCTGTGGTTGGTGCCTGACAAAACGTGGCAAAGAAAAAGGGGTATAAATACTTTTAAACATTCAGCTTGTTAAAGAGAACACAGTGTGATTAATTCAAGCCCATGAATTTTAAAAAGGTTCTGGTTGTTGATGTAAAGGTGGCAGTGATCCCAGAATCACGACGTCTCTTGTGGCCAAAAGCTGCTTCTTTGCCGTTTTGGTTTAAAATTTGGTTAATAACCTTCTGGGTGCAGCTGAGCTTGTGGCTCTTTTTATATTACACACATATTTTGCTATTTCTGGATGCTTAGCTGTTTGTTTTCTTGCAGAATGTGCAAGAAGTTGATATGTTTTGTTTTGTTTTGTTTTGAGCTTCACAGCATTTTACCAGCAGGCAGGTTTTCTGATTCTTTAATTGTTCAGCTTCATACTTGACAAATCAATCTCAAGATTTTTTTTTACATTTATTATTAACTTATCAAACTGTTTTATCAAATTATAATTCTGTTGTTAAATGATTCTTTTTCTGTCTGGTTTGTGCGTAGGTGTCCAGAAACGTTCTGGAGCAGATCACCAGCTTTGCCTTAGGGATGTCCTATCACCTGCCCCTCGTCCAGCACATTCAGTTCATCTTTGACCTCATGGAGTATTCCCTCAACATCAGTGGCCTCATCGACTTTGCAATTCAGGTAACAACAACATTTGTAAAGGCGAAATTGATGAAATCCAGAAAAGTTCCTTTTTGTTTGTTTTGTTTTTGAAACTTTTGTGACTTCTTGGTGTGACTTGGCAGCTTCTGAACGAGTTAAGTCTGGTGGAGGCTGAGCTGCTGCTGAAGTCCTCCAGCCTGGTGGGCAGCTACACCACCAGCCTGTGTCTCTGCATCGTAGCTGTGCTGAGGAGATACCACTCCTGTCTCATCCTCAACCCGGAGCAGACGGCTCAGGTTTTTGATGGGTGCGTCACTCACAAGTCTCAAACTTTGCCACTTATTTTTAAGACTGGCTTTGACTTTATTTGGCGTTTTTAACGTTGTTTACATTCAAGTAGAAATAATGTGTTTTTACATGGATGTTAGTGAGGATTAGAGCTGTTATTAAACTTTTAAAAGTAGCTAAAAGAATGTTCAGAGTTGCAGCGGGGTACTAATAAATAATTACTCTTTCGCACAAACACATTCTGACAACTTTCATCTTTTTTTATAATGTTTGCAAGGGTTGATAATTAATTTTTCCTGCAATGCTGAAATAGAAGAGCGGCAGCAGAAAATTGTTTTTTCAAGTATTTTCATTAGTTAGCTTCAGAAGTGGTGGATGGTAGAAACTATTACCTTTAGAGCAGAGGTTGCACTAGACTTTTTTGTTCTCAGTCATTTTGACTGACAGCTTCAAAAATATTCCATCATATTCTATTTTTATCCGTCATTTGTTAAATAAGATTGACATGGACTATTATGTTGCACTTCATTTTTATGCTATTTAATTCATATTCAACAACTTGACCAGAGAATCCGGATCCTGTCACACGTTAATCAAGCAGATGAACACAAGGTTTTCTCTGCGGATATAAAAACCACTGACAGAACCATGAAATTAAACAACTCCACTTAATTATGAGTGCTTCACCTGTTGGGATGTCCTGGTTCGAATCTGGAGGAGAAATCTGCGCTATAGTTTAGATGAGACCGAAAGAATCCAACCGGACCTGGACCGAGTCCATAGGCATTGTGTCTGGGCCGGATCCAATCCAACTAATTAATTTTAATTACAGGCTCGAGTCTGAAGTAAACCCAAAATATTATTTTAATTAAGATTTTACTCCTTTCGTTTTTCAGAGCACCATTTGAGTAAGCGGTGCAACTTCTCCCAGATTTCATTTGACATCTTCCATCTCCATTTTGTCGCTTGTTCTAATGCAGGATAAGTTAAGTGCAAATATTTTGGGATGATTGACTAAAAAGATTCTGTCTCCGCTGCTGCTCCAGCAGAGCGAGGTGGAGCCCCGTCTGCATTTAGTTGTGTAGCGCACTGCACTTGTTACAGTCAAATTAACTCATTACTTTCTTTCTTTAGCTCTTTAGCAAGGTACGCTGTCTATTCCTTGAAACGGGTTTATCTTTGCAAAAGTAGTGGACTTCTTTAGTGCGTTTATATAAGACAAAGCTTAAAATGAAAATTATTGCTCAGTCAGAATAAGTGAGGTCTTTTATTTTGCTCTCACGTTTTATTCATACATATTTTACATTTTCAGTGATTTTATCAAACTAAAATTCTGTATTCAGCGTAAGTTTGTACCATTAAATCACCCACCCAGTATCTGTTTGAGCCCAAAATTATTCACATTCTGACATTTTTAGATCGGAAACTATATTAATTCAACCAAGACGTTTGTTTCTGATAGAAAACAAGACATGAGAATGGAAAAGTAACTTCAGACTTTTGTTGTAGTATGATTTGTGAAAAGTTTTAATAGTGTAGAAATTTAAATCCGGGCAAAATACAGAATTTATCTTTTTTTTTTTTTATTTGTTTAAATTCAGTATCTTCGGTTCTACTGTAGTTACATTTCTGAGAATGTACACATGAAGCTTTGGTCAAAACAACAGTGTATTATTTATTTGGATGAAGAAGCTGTGTTGATTCCTTTCTGTAAACCTTTGGCTAGGCTGCGGATCGTGGTGAAGTCAGGTGTGAACCCGGCAGACTGTTCCTCTGCAGAGCGCTGCATCCTGGCCTACTTGTACGACCTCTACACCTCCTGCAGTCACCTCAAGAACAAATTTGGAGAGATATTCAGGTAAGTCAGACAATTCCCTGTAGCCTCAGAAAAGTTGTATTTATCTTGGCGGTGGAGCGTCGTTTCAGCAGTTATTTTCTTTATGAGCCGGGTCGTTTCTGAACATCCCCTCCGTGCTTTTACAGCGAGTTCTGCTCCAAGGTGAAAAACTCCATCTACTGCAACATTGACCCGTCGGACTCCAACATGCTATGGGATACTAAGTTCATGATGGAGACAATCAGCAACCCTTCAGCCAACAACAACCACTCCATGGTGGGCAAAATCCTCAACGACAGCCCGGCTAACCGCTACAGCTTCGTGTGCAGCGTGCTCGTGGAGGTTTGTGTGGACCACAGAGACCCGGAGAGGTGAGTGGTGATCGTATTCTGCACATCCTTGTTTACTGGGATGTTTCTTTTCATCGGTTGCGTTTGTGATTTCAGGGTGAATGATATTGGGATCCTATGTGCAGAGCTGACAGCTTATTGTCGCTCTCTGAGCGCAGAGTGGCTCGGCATTCTCAAAGCTCTTTGCTGCTCCTCGAACAACGGCAACTGCGGCTTCAACGATTTGCTTTGTAACGTTGACGTAAGTCCTGCTTACCTCTTTATGCCACTGTGCGTTACCTGATGTATCATTGTGTCCTTGATTGTTGCTCTTTTTTCCCTCAGGTTAGTGATTTGTGCTTCCATGATTCGCTGGCGACCTTTGTGGCTATTCTGATTGCGAGGCAGTGTTTGCTCTTAGAGGACCTGGTCCGCTGTGTGGCCATCCCCTCCCTCCTTAATGCAGGTAAATACACATTCTCACCATGGAAGGGTTTTTTCGATGATTAGGGGTGTCAAAATAATCCATCAAACTTTTGGTATCGACATAATCAATACCAAAAGAAAAGATTTATTGAAATTTGAAAGGGATACATTTATGTCAAAATCTGACCCATTCTTATTTGTCCAAACTGTGACACTTCCTCCATCAACAGTACTACAATACAAAGCTGCTGGAAGTACAGCCAGAAAAAAACACGTGTGACCCTTTTTAGTTGACAGGCAAACACAACAATGTTGTTCAGAGATACTTCCCCACTCAGGCAGATGGACAGGAAGCATGCCGTATGCTGAGCATAGCTGTGCTAACACTATAAGCTAAGGATAAATGTATTTTGTTGTTGACTCTGTCTTTCTGTCGTTTATCCTTTTTGTTTCCTCCCAAAACAGCATCGTTCAGCCATGCTGTTTTGTTATATTGCTACTACACCTTGTAAATGCCAGGCGCTGTCACTTTTTGTAAATACTTTCTTCTCACTGTTTTTACATCAACCACAATGAATGCAACGTGTTTTCTTGGAGAAGAAGGTTTGAAGTTAACAGGAGAGACTTTAAGTTAGTTCATTGTGTAGCTGATGTACATATACTTTAAAGGAAACTCAGTTCTAATGAGTCCATCTCTACCCCAGCGTGCAGCGAGCAAGACTCTGAGCCAGGAGCTCGACTCACATGCAGGATCCTGCTGCACCTGTTCAAGACGCCACAGCGTAACCCCGTCCCCCAAAATGGCGTCAAGTCAGGTACCCAACTCAAACACAAACACATTCTTGTTTTTCAGCTGTGATTATTTATTAATGGGTTGGTGTGGTTGTTTAACTTTGCAGACAAATCTTCAGTTGGCATCCGGTCGTCTTGTGATCGCCATCTTCTCGCTGCTTCGCAGAACAGCATTGTCGTTGGAGCAGTTTTTGCCGTTCTTAAAGCTGTTTTCATGCTGGGTAGGAATCTCTGCAGTACTCCCGTTTAGTTCTGTAGCTTAGTTCTGTTCTTCCCTCCTTCTTCACCTCTGTCCATCCATACATACAACTGTTTGTGCATCCGTCCATTCATCCATCTGTCCATCCAATGCCTTTGTTTAGACATCCCTTTGTTTGTGCATCATTCTTTGTCCACTGTACAAACCATCCATCCATCCATTAATCATCTGTCCACTGGAGAAATGCCATAACCTCACTGCCAGCTTTGTGTTTAAATAAATATACTTGTTTGTTTTTGTAAAACTTGCTATAAAGTAGTGAAAAAGTCTGGATGAAAATCCTGAAATTGTGAAATTTCTTTTTTCGTACCATCTTATGTTATATTTGAAGTAGATTATTCATCAGTGTTACTGCTTCTGCTGCTTCTTACTTGTTTTTAATGTTACCCCAGGCGATGCAGAGCTGAGAGGTTCAGGTCTGTCGCATCCCGCCGGCCTCGACGACATATCCGACGGGTGCAATGTTTCCATAGAAACGGCCAGCTTGGATGTGTACGCAAAGTATGTCCTGAAGACTATATGCCAGCAGGTGAGAACATGAAACACTGAGCTCCCATAGGTTGAATCTGCATGAGAATGTGCAGGAAAAACTAAATCTTTAATCCTGTGAAACTTGTTAGCTTTTCTCGTGTTTTCCAAATTGCTGTTTCATGTTTTTCCTTCTTTCCCGACTGCCTGCCTTGTCGTGTTCTTGCAGGAATGGGTCGGAGAACGCTGCCTGAAGTCTCTCTCTGAGGACAGCAGTGCCCTCCAGGACCCTGTGCTGGTAAACATTCAAGCCCAGCGGCTGCTGCAGCTCATCTGCTACCCTCACCGCCAGCTGGACAGCGACGATGGTGACAACCCTCAGAGGCAGCGAATCAAACGCATCCTTCAGGTACAGGAAAAAAAAGAAAGAAAAATATATTCATTTCAGATCAAACCCATATGTATTTTCAGTCTATTTAGTTGTTTTTACTTAAATAAATTTAATTTGGACCATATTTAATTGCAAAAGTGAAGTTTTGCTGCCCTCTGCTGGCTAATTGTATTAATTCATACAGTTAAAGCCCATAACTGCCTGAGTTTGAACTATGAAGGAAACTAACAATAACTCTGTCTCTTTTACAGAATATGGACCAATGGACAATGAGACAGTCGTCTCTGGAGCTGCAGCTCATGATCAAGCAGAGCACAAACAATGTAAAACCCAACTTCACAAATTATATCTATATTTAAAGAAAAAAGATCTGCCGTGGTTTATGATGCAAGATACAACAATATTTTCCTTTCTGTGATGTAGGAGCTTTGCTCTCTCTTGGAGAACATAGCAAAGGCAACAATTGAGGTTTTCCAGAAATCAGCGGAGATGAACTCCAGTAACCCCTCAGGAAATGCAGCTACAGTCCAAGGAGGCTCTGCAACCAATAGCAACAGCACTACAAGCAAGATGAAACCTATTTTAAGGTATGTCTGTTGGCTAATCGTTTAACTTTATATATTTTTTTACCTGCTTTTATAAAATTTTGTAACAAATTTGTTCCAAGTATTGTGACAAAAAAGCATTGCAAGCCTTTTTTAAAGGTTTGAAAATTGATTACATTTTAATTTGAGCTCTAAAAGATCTAACTGTGTCCTCGTTTTTCATCATAGAAATTAAATCTCCTGAGTATAGAAGGGAACAACTTGTTCCAATTTCTTTTTTATCTGCTGTTGTTCTGAGCCAGGAAGTGGATTGACCTCATTATCACGTAACATTCAGCCTTTTAAACAAACCCAATGAGGAAATCTCACACTGGCTTATTTTTGATGATTTTTAATTACTTATCACTTGAACAAGCTTGTTCACGACAGAATCTACTTCAGCAAACATCAGAAAATCAGCCACTGTCTCTAATCTGACAGAGAACTGACTGACCGGCTCACCAGGTCACAATAGTCACCTCACTGTTGCTAGCTTAATGACTTGATGTCATTAGGCTAGCAACAAACAAAATCATTATCACCCAAAATTGCAGTCAGTGGTCAGGCTTTTTAAATATTGTTGATCGGCCAAAAAACTGCAATCATTGCACTCCTAGTTTTAATTCTTACGGTGATGATGTGTCGAATTTAATCGAAGCTGACATGATCGTTATTTCCACCAGCTCATCAGAGAGGTCGGGCGTTTGGCTGGTCGCCCCGTTGATCGCCAAGCTGCCCACTTCAGTTCAGGGTCACGTCCTGAAGGCAGCCGGAGAGGAGCTGGAGAAAGGTCAGCACCTCGGCTCCTCCTCACGCAAAGAGCGTGACCGGCAGAAACAGAAAAGGTAGGTCGCAGATTTAATGTCTTTCAGCTCAGAACGCTTGTGTTTATAATATTTACTGATATTTAAGCTCCATGTTTCTCCGCCTGCAGCATGTCTCTGCTGAGCCAGCAGCCCTTCCTGTCTTTGGTCCTGACCTGCTTAAAGGGACAGGACGAGCAGAGGGAAGGCCTCCTCACCTCCCTGTACAACCAGGTCCAGCAGATCGTCACCAACTGGAGGGAAGACCAGTACCAGGACGACTGCAAGGCCAAGCAGATGATGCATGAGGCACTTAAGCTACGGCTGAATCTCGTAAGCATCTTTTTTTAAATCACTTTACAAGAGCAAATGAATATGCCTGCTCATGCACATATATACAAATATACCCTCAGACAAAGAAAAAAAGCACATATGGAGGAGAGAAAGAGTGGAAAAAAAGTAGACACTGTCATAAAACACTCCTTTTTGATTGTTTTGCTCAGAACAGCATTCATATAAGCTGTGTTTTTCCTGTCTTGATAAGGTTGGTGGCATGTTTGACACAGTGCAGCGGAGCACCCAGCAGACCACCGAGTGGGCTGTTCTGCTGCGCGATATCATCAGCAGCGGCACCGTGGACATGCAGTCCAATAAGTGAGTTCATACGATTTATTTAGCTGCACATTTTTTTGCAACTTCTCAGGCTGCCTGGCTCTTACTTTGATCTCTCTGTACCAGTGAGCTCTTCACCACCGTGCTGGACATGCTGAGCGTGCTGATAAACGGCACACTGGCTGCTGACATGTCCAGCATCTCTCAGGGCGGCATGGAAGAGAACAAGAGGGCGTACATGAACCTGGTTAAGAAGCTCAGGGTAAGACGGACACATCTGTGTCTCCTATGCAACTGGTTTTAAAGATTCTCATATTCTCCCCATATGGAGATAAATTTACCGCAGGCCTAAATCAGATTGGGAAAATATTGAAATACTTTAGAAGGTTAAACTTGCAAGTTCTAGGGGTATAAATACCTATTTATGGCTTTTTGAAGACAACTAAAACAACAAGTTTAAATAATAATAATTAGTAGAAACTGGCTAGAAAATGTGACTTTCTCCCATCCAAGTGACTGTTTTAACCTTCTGTCTTTCTGTTCTTTTTATTCTTGCAGAAAGAGCTCGGAGACCGGCAGTCAGAGAGTCTGGAGAAGGTTCGCCAGCTGCTGCCGCTGCCGAAGCAAACTCGTGATGTCATCACGTGTGAGCCTCAGGGCTCGCTGATCGACACCAAGGGCAATAAGATCGCAGGCTTCGAGAAAGAGGTAACACAGAAAGAAGAGTATCGGGAAAACATTTGTATTTTTCAGATTTTATTCCCTTTCAAATTCTCTTCATGTTGTTCTTCCTTTCTAACTCTTTTGCTCCTTCCCTCCCTTCCTTAAGCCAATCCTTCCTCTCTTAGGTTATTGTTTCTTTCCTTTTTTATGTTCTGAGTTTTTTTTCTTCCTCTCCCTTCTTTTAGTGATTATGTCTACCTTCTGTCCTATCTTTGCCCCAACTTCCTTCCTCTCTCTTGCCTTACCTCTCTCCTTTCTGTCCCCCTTTCCTTTTGTTTGCTCATGTGTTCCTTGCTTCCTTGTCTTAGCTGCCATCCCTTTATTCCTGTATTCTTTGTCCTTCTTTCATTGTCTTACTTTATTTTTTCTAACCTCCCTTTGCATCCCATCTCCATCCCCTACAAGTGTAGTTATTCTTCCTTTCTTTCCTTCTTTTTCTTCTCATTCTTTCTGTCTTGTGCTTTGTTTAAACCCATGTAACTGAATCTCTTAAAGGCACATTTCTTAATTGTTGAAGCTGTTCTCTGATTGGCTCAGGGTCTTCAAGTCTCAACCAAGCAGAAGATTTCTCCATGGGACGTGTTCGAGGGTCTGAAGCACTCGGCGCCGCTGTCCTGGGGCTGGTTCGGAACGGTGCGCGTGGACCGCAAGATCGCCAAGTTCGAAGAGCAGCAGCGCTTCCTGCTCTATCACACCCACCTGAAGCCCAAGCCGCGCAGCTACTACCTGGAGCCGCTGCCCCTCCCCCCGGAGGAGGAGGAGCCTCTGACGCCCATCTCCCAGGAGCCGGAGAAGAAGATGATGGAGGTTGTGAAAGCAGACAAGAGCGTAGCTGCTGTCGCCTCAGAGTCCAGCAAGAAGAAACCGAAGAAGAAGAAGAATCCAACCAAGGGAGAAGTCAGTGATCTCTGAAGCTTAAATATACTTTTAGATGATTTTGATGCTATGATTTCTAAATACAACTATTTTATTTTCCTTTGGTAGGAGTTTTTGAATCGCACACAGGCCAACATGACCTACGTCCACAACGTGCCAACAGAGTCGGTGCAGACCAACCTGTATAATCGGATTCCCTATGGTCAGCAGTCCATGGGTGTTTTCCCCCAGAATCAGCCCCTGCCTCCAGGTCAGCCCACAGAATACTTTCATCCCAATCGTACGTCCCGTTCTGACTCTCAGCAGCAATCCTCCCCCTCTGAAACCGCAACACACTCAACACCCTCTGACATCCCGGCCCTTTGTTTCCTACAGGAGGTCCAGGTTTGGAGCCCCCATACAGGCCAACCCGCAACACACAGATGCCCAAGATGATAACCACTCGACCCAACTACCCACCCATGGACAAGCTCTACCCAATTTCATACAAGCCTCAACCTAGCATGCCTCAGAGTAACCTTCGGCAGCAGTTAGTGGTCCGACTGGTGAGTTAGTCCTGTTAGCCAGATCCAGTATCAATGACTTAAAGGGTTATTACAATATTTTGTGGTATTATTAAGAAACGTGACAATAAGAACTACTTATTGTTTCTTTTTCGGGTAACTGTATGGTTGTGACTGCATGGCACAGCAATAATAGCCCCATAAACACAAATACTGCTCTTGAAAAACATTTCTATTTGTAATACGCTTCTTTAGGAAAACAGTCATATAAAGAAGTCTGGTCATATTTTCAAATTTATTGGTATTTATTGATACTTTTATTGAACGAGCAGTGGAGAAAATGGTAAACCTGAAAATCCCTTTAATATGGACAGCTATATTTTTTTTTAACCATCATCAATTGGAATTTATCATGAGAATGAAGTGTATTGTAATAAATGCGATAAATGCCTACCAGCAACATATGGATCAAGCAAAACTAGTGAAAGGAAAGAAACTTTTGTTTTTCTTTAAAAAGTGTTGTGTTTTTAATGTTTGAATAACTAATAGGGTGTTCTTACTTTATTACAAATCAAATAAAGCGAACAGTGCAATTTATTAAAAACAGACAATTAACTGTTATTTATGTGTATATGTTCTACCCAGGATTAAAAGTTAAAAAATAGTTCATAATGATCTGTAATAGTTCATGTTAAAAAGAGGATCATTGAGTTTAAATACTTCTATAAAGTAAGTATTGGTTTATCTGTATTTTATTTTGAAGGAGAACTCTGAGGTCGCAATGCATTATGGGTAGCAGAAGCATTAGTCAGTTGAGAAAACTTTTTTACAGAGGAAACCTGGCTGCCTATGTAAAAACTTCGCCTTCTGTGTCCTACATCTTTATTTACACATTCGAAGTCAATGGATGTAAGTCTAATCTGTTCTGTTTGAAATTATATGTTTTATAAGGGCTTATTTAGAGATCGTTTTTGAATGCGTTTGTACCAGGGATTAGCCTTATCCCAATGACCGTTTCGCAAGTATGTACCTACAAGTACAGTTGAAAGTCCTTTCTTATCGAGTTCACAAGGACGCAGTACGCTAGTTCTCCAGTTGGAACAGGGCGTTCTTGGTGATGTCGAGAAGATGAGGAGACGGTGAAGAGGGTAATGGCAGGACACGGGGATGCAGAGAATCTTTGGGAGCTTTTGAGAAGCTGGATGTAAACCTGGAACTGTAGTCTGCTCACCTGCCTGCATAAAACAGTGAAAAATAAGAGTTCACACTCACACATGAAATGCCAATCTTAGGGACATGTGTATTTTTTTTTTCTCTGATCATTCTATCTAAAATGGGGGGGGGGGGGGGGAAGAAGCTTTTTTTTTTTCTCCATTTTTGAAGAAACGGCTCACATTGTTTTTTATTAAAGGGGATGTTTGAAGAAAAAATTATTTTTAATTTTTAA
>CAEGAE010025343.1:0-22717 GCA_903067095.1 Girardinus metallicus
CCTCCAGCCGAGCCCCAGGGGGTTCCTGCGTCCCCTCCAGCCGAGCCCCAGGGGGTTCCTGCGTCCCCTCCAGCCGAACCCCAGGGGGTTCCTGCGTCCCCTCCAGCCGAACCCCAGCGGAGTCCTGCGTCCCCTCCAGCCGAACCCCAGCGGAGTCCTGCGTGCCCTCCAGCCGAGCCCCAGGGGGTTCCTGCGTCCCCTGCAGCCGAGCCCCGGCGGGGTCCTGCGTCCCCTCCAGCCGAGCCCCAGGGGGTTCCTGCGTCCCCTCCAGCCGAGCCCCGGAGGGGTGCTGCGTCCCCTCCAGCCGAGCCCCAGGGGCTTCCTGCGTCCCCTCCAGCCGAGCCCCAGGGGCTTCCTGCGTCCCCTCCAGCCGAGCCCAGCCAGGGTCCTGCGTCCCCTCCTGCCAAGACCTATAAGGTTCTTGTTGAGACTCTGAGTACTGCTTCACCTTCTTCCGAGATCCATCAGAGTCCATCAACACGTCCAGAGGAGACACATAAGATTCCTACTATGCCTCCAAGCGAGACCCATCAGATTTCTGCAAGAACTCCAGCTGAGACCCATCAGATTCTTTTTGAGACTCAGAGTCCTGCATCACCTTCATCCGAGACCCATGAGAGTCCATCGACAGCTCCAGCCACGACCCAGGAGATTTCTGTAAGAACTCCTGCTGAGACTCATCAGAGTCCGTCATCCACACATTCAACCGAGACACATCAGAGTTCTGTATCGCCTTCAGTGGTACGTCATTGTTCTGAGGGGACCTATCAGAGTTTTGCAGCCCTCCCAGCAGGGATCAATCAACTCTTACAAGAAGAGGCTGAAGTTTCTGGTGAATTTTATATAAAAATGGCACAAAGTCCTTCCTCCACTACAAAGGAGCCCCTTAAGAATCATGTAGAGAACTCAAGCATTGTCCTAAACCATCTTCCACTCACCCTGTGTCAGAGCCCTTCAGCACCTCAAGAGGAGGCCCATCGGAGTGTTGCAGTACCAGCAGATGATTTTCCTCAGAATTCTACTAAACTTCCTACACCAATTCTAGAGGACAGCCATCCAAATCTTGGACCATCTCCAGAGCAGAGCCACCAAAGTCCTTTGCGCCTTGTACAAGATCCTGATAAAAATGATGCATCATCTCTAGAGGAGGCCCATAAGAGTCTTCTACCATCTGTAAAGAAGACTCAACCCCATCGAAACCTTGTTCCATTGGCAGATGAGAAGGTTACTGGTCAGGTCCAGCAGGCTTCTTCAGTGGAGACCAAAAACTGCCAGGGACCATCTTTGAAAGAAACTCTCTCACCCTCTCTACAGACAACCCATCAAAGTTTGCTGCTTTCTTCTGATCAGCAGATTCCTCCAATGTCTCCCCTAAAGTCTCAGCAACCATCTGTGGAGTCTCCTGGTGAGAAATATGAAACTCCTGCTCCATCTCCAGAAGGTACCCATCAATCTGGTCCACCCCCTAGCCACATGTGTACAAGTCTAGAACCATTACTAAAAGGTTCTGCTCCGTCTCCTGGGGAGACTTGTCAGATTCAAGAACCTCCTCTGAAGAACTCGGGTGAAGACTTGGTTCCATATCCAGAGGGCGATCTCCAAAGTCTTGTTACATCTCCTAAAAATCTCAAACAAGATCATCCAACATCTCTTGAAAGGACAGAAGACTGTCTTGAATTAAACCTCGTGAACTTCTCAGAAGTAACAGCTTTGTTGCCTAAAGAGGTCCATCCAAGTTCTGCTGAACTACCACATCTCCAAGAAAGTAGTGATAGAGATCACCAGGACAGCTTCAGGCCAGCACATTGTATGTCGAGTTCAACATTATCTCACCCTGCTTCTATTGACAAACAGTCTCCTTCCTCATCACCACACTGTCAGTCAGAAAACCAGGAATGTGCCCTGTCACACCAACTTGAACCTGAAAGGCCTCCTCAATGTCAGGCCAGTCCAACAGGATTTGAGTTTGGTCCAGTGTCCTCTCGTCCTAGTCCAACCAAAAGCTCCTCCCCAAAGGTTCTTCAGAGTTCTTCTAAACTCAGTTTGAACTCTACTTCTTCTGAACTGGACTTCACAGAAGACCAACTGGATACTCAATCTCTGCAGGCACATCTGGTTAACAACCCTCAGTCACAGAGTATGAGTATATCAGGGCTGAGTCCTACCACGTTTCAACAAGGATACCATGTGGAACCCAAGGCACTACTACAGAGACCATGCAGTCCAACAAGCATCATAAACTCCCAGCCTAACCATAAATTGGAAGCTGGTACATCTTATCCACAAACACCCAGAACACTGGACCACACAACCACTGGCTCCGACCTTCCACAGAATCTCTGTAGTCTGAACCCTAAATCACCACAGATATCTGGTACATCTACCAAGATGGCACTTGGATCCTATTCAGCTCCTTGTAGCCCTCATCCTCTCCTGGGGAAATCTAGACCCCACAGTTCTTCACAACCTGCAAGTCCAACTCAGCACCACTACAACAAGTTGGTCAGGGAAAGTAATGACTCTGGTGAACTAAAACTGGAAAGTATAGAGTTCACCCATGACTCCTCTACAGTGCAATCTGCTGAGAACTACCAGCCTCAGATCCTTCTCCTTCAGATGCCAGAAAGCCTTGGTAACAGTAGCACTTCTCTTGAACACAGTAGCCTAACTTACTCACCTTGTGTCCAGGGCACAAAGGTAAACCAGAGTCCTTACAAAAGTCTGTCACCATGCACAAGTTATAGTTCTAAACAAGCTGAGCCAGTGCCTACAATGCCTACAAACCCTGCCTTCTGTCTCAAAGTCTTGCCAATAGAGACTGACCCCATGCCAGAGTCAGCAAGTGTCATACCAGCTAAGTCCTCAACACAACAAGATGGCCTAGAGTCTCCATCATTAATTGAAGCACAACTGACTCAACCTGGTGACTCCATTTCTGGTCAGGGTAAGGATATAGAGCTCCACCCGGATAGACAGGTCCATACTGAGGCCCTTATTGACTTTGGTCCCACACAAGTCCACAGCTCTGCGGTGACATCTTCTACCCACACTCTGTCAACTATTAGCTCTGTTGCCAACAGTCTGACCAGTATTCCCACAAGTGGTGTTTCTCCAAGGACTAGTCATGCTGGTCAAGCTAATACTGTTTGTATAGTACAAACAACTATTAGCCCACTTCAGAGTCCAGCTGTGGATGGGAGAGTGCCCCACAGACCCATGTCCAACGCTGGAACCAGTCCCGACCTTCGACAAGCTCCCTACAGCCCGGGCTCTCTGTCAGATTGGGTCCAGGTTGTTGATCTTTCCATCCAAAGTGCTGCTGTTCCCTCTTACTCTGTTCTGGATGCTAGTGCTGTCCAAACAGCAGAACCCAATGAAGGGTCCCAGAGACCTGGTGACACTGCTCAGTCAACTCAAAGCCTTGCCAGTCCTTCAGGCTCTGTCCACCCACAGGTTAGCCCTCCATCTGTAGTATTGACTTCAACGCTTCAGGCTGAAGTTAGCTTTGTCAGAACTTCACGAGAATGTTCTGTCCTTGGGGCAGTGGGTTCAGAAAGTCCTCATGCTGGCCCCATAACAGGTCCTGTGCAGCTGAAGCCAAGTTCTGATAGGAGTACCATTGGTTCATTGCCTCCAGAGTCTGGTTCTGATGTTGTTTCTGATTTGGGTCCTGGACAGCTACAGTTCAGTCTTGTTCCAGGTAACCATGTTCAGTCAGTAGCTTGCTCTGAGCCTGATTTTGATTGTGGTGGTTCTGGTGTGGACTTTAGCCTTATCCCTGAACGGCCTAGTTCTGGACATGGTTATGGACCTGCTGGAGGTGAGTATCATGGAGAGTCCAGCTCTGATGGGACATCAGACTGTTTTCTAAACTGGTGTTGTTCCTGCAGCAGAGCAGAGGATTGCTGAGAAAGACCAAGGAGAAGCAGCGATGGAGAGTCCAGAAGATGAGGACGATCCTGCTGAGATGACTGAGGTACAAGGAGACGATGAGGAGTGTATCCCAACACTGGGTCCGGTCTGTCCTTCAGGTGAGAACCGATGTCGACCAGCTGTGCTGAAATCATCCATCTCCAGTGGACTAGACTCACTGGTTCCAATGCTCCAGACCAGTTCCTATGGTCAAATTTGGGTTGTTCTGACCAGCAGGTCAAGGGTTGAGTTCTAATTGGTTCTGGTTCTTGTTTCTGTAGGCCCCTCCTTCCCATCAGTCTCCCTGTCCTCCTGTCCTCGCTCTCAGGCCACGGCCCCTAGAGGAGACCATCCTCCATTTGCTGAGAGGAGGAATATGGAGGAAGAGTACAGCCAATCACAGAGCCTGAATAAACTTGTTACCATGGCAACAGAATCAACCAAAGATGGACACCAGTACCACTGCGAGCCTTCAGAGAAGCAGGAAATAGGGACAGCAGAGAGACACCAGCCAATCAGAGATGTGGAGGCGGGACCAGATGAGGAGGAGACCTCAGATGGCCCAATTCTGGATCTGGACCAATCCCTGGACATGGAGGTGATGGAGCTGATGACCTCAGCCGCACCTCCCGCCTCCCGCAGAGGAAAGTGGCGGAGCCTAAGGCCCCTCCCCTCCTGGTCCCGCCCCTCAGATGACCTGTCCATCCGTCTACGGCAGTCTCCGTTTTCCACTGAGGCGTCCCCCGAGACCTCACCTGTCCGGACCCCGGTCACTCCTCCACCTCTGACTCCACCAACTCCTCCCTCCTCCAGAGAGACTCCGCCCCCTTCCCAGGTAAGCTTGTGGCAGGGCCACAAAAATTTTTTGCAGTCTCCACTGGCTGACCTCACTTCATGACTCTAGGCTCCACCCACTGCCGTGTTCCTGCTGACTCCAAAGATTGGCATGGGAAAGCCTGCCATCTCCAAGAGGAAGTTCTCCCCTGGCAGGTCGCGGTCCCGGCAGGTATCACAGGTCCGATCCAATGAGCAGCCTCGCTCAGAAGCTCGTGGAGCATCAGAGCCTCCTCCCCGTCGGGAAGAGCCTCCTCCCGTCGGGACGACGGATCCTCCCCCCGTCGGGACGGAGCCTTCTCCCTGTCGGGACGGATCCTCCTCCCAATATTAAAATCAGTCGGGAGGAGCCTCCTCCCAGTCGGGAGGAGCCTCCTCCCCGTTGGGACGGAGCCTCCTCCCCCCGTCGGGACGGAGCCTCCTCCCCCCGTCGGGACGACGGATCCTCCTCCCCCCGTCGGTAAAGGATCCTCCCCCCGTCGGGACGGCGCCTTCTCCCTGTTGGGAGGAGCCTCCTCCCCGTCGGGACGACGGATCCTCCTCCCCGTCGGGACGGATCCTCCTCCCGTCGGGACGGATCCTCCTCCCCCCGTCGGGACGGAGCCTCCGATCTGGTGCATGCTGCTTCCTCGTGCCTGCAGCCGTTTAGCATGTCGCTATTTAAACTTTCTGAATGTTTGAGCAGAGCAGCATGCGATTGTCATGGTAACGTCTCACATCTTGACTAGGCTGTTTCCTGTTTGTGGCTGTTGCATTTATGTTGCTGCAATTTGTCCCCTACACTCTTCCTCTTACTCTTGCCCTCCTACCCCCCTGGTCCCTCTGCATGACTCAGGGATCGTGGTGCAGCAGCCGCAGGGCGCCGAGTCCTCCCTCATCCTCCCAGGATTCCACGGGGGAGGGAGGTTGGAGCCCTAAGCCCCGCACACCAGACTCTCCTCTGTGGAGCATGAAAGTGGTAAATAAGCGCACTCAGACATGATGGCTTCAGGTTGTCAGGCAGTTGGTTCCAGCAGCGGTTGTTGACCAGCCTGAGGCTGAGTGAGAATTTAAATTGATCATTGGATTTAAATTCAACCAATCAGAAGCTTGCTGCTCCAGTTGAGCCTGCCTCCAGCTGAACACGACGGTTCTTCTGGTCCAGCTGCTTTCTGGTTCTGGTACCCGTTCTGGTTCAGAACCAAACATTCGGCTTCGCTAGAACAAATGGCCTGAAAACCTGAGATGTTCAGAACCTTCTAGTTCTCTTAAATCAGGACTGCAAACCAGTTTCACTCTGGCTTATGATTGCTTCTTCACTTTTGTCTCGGATTTAAATTTTGGGACTTTAAATATTTTCTTTTTACCTGAGTTTGAATGGGTCTGAATCCGGTTAGCCAACCAGTTCCAGGGGCCTCATACATAAAAGAGTCTGTACGCCACTAAAACTTGGCGTACGGACAAATGTAGAAAAGTGTGGCGCACCAAAAAATCTGGATGTATAAAGCCGTGCACACGTGACTGCGCTCCTTTCCTTTATAAATCTCCATTTAGGGGAAATACAGCAGCTGCCTGTTGCCTCCATAAAAACGCTGATAAACCATCAGATCAATATGATCTCTGATCGATCCTCTGAATCCTCCATGTTCTCCATGGGAGCCAAAGCTCCTCAGGTAGCGGCTCACCTTGATGCAGCTGCTGACAGACCTGTGATTATACACACCTGATCAATAATCAAACCTGCTGATCAGCCGTTTTCTCTTCAGTGAGAATCAATAGATGCATTCAGACGATGACTTCCATCTTTATGAGGCTCAAACTGAGCAGAGTTATAATTTACAGTGGAGTGAAGTTTTACTGTCCTTTACTTTTATCTGATTTATTTTCTGTGTGTGTTAGGTTATTGTCTGAGGATAAATGTGGTTCAGTTTTATCGTTTGCGTTTAAACAATAAAATATTAAAATCATAAAAATCATCTGGTTTTATGGTTCCAGGTCTAAATAACAACGTGGTCAGGTTTCAGTGGATTCATGAGTTTTGATGCTTTGTAGTTTGATATTGTCCACTGAAAGTGTTTGCGTGGCTGCTGCACATTTTCACAGTAGTGAAAAAGCGTGCGTATATTTATGCAAGCTTTGACGCAAAGTACATGTATACATTCTGACTTGTACGTAAAATATGGAGCCGCACATTTTTTATGCGTACGCCGCTTTGTACATGAGGCCCCAGGTCACTGTTTATAACTGAGTCAGTGGGACCCTCTGCTGACCTGACCCAAGGACTGGGTCAGGCTGCTGCTCTCACCAGGGTTTCCATGGCAACATGCCAGGTAGTTTAACTCCCTCCCATCCCCGTCCTCCTCAGGGTCGGGGTTCAGGGTTTCCAGGCAGGAAGCGGTCCAGAGGTGGAGCTGCTGGTGGAGGAAGAGGAGGAAGAGGCAGGAGTCGGCTGAAGGCTCAGGACAGCCTCACTGTGCTCCCTGGGGTAAGAGCGCGCTGGCTGATGGAAGAGTTGCCATGGTAATGGGAAGCTGACCTCTCCCCTGCCTTGTCTCTGCCAGGGAAGCTTTGTGGAGATGTTTCAGGCAAAGGAGGAAGAGGAGAACTCCATGCACAACACTGTGGTGATGTTCTCCACCTCAGACCATTTCACTCTCAAACAGGTATTCAGAGGTGTACCTGGGCGTCGCGGGTGTCACCGGTTGTGGTGTCCTAGCATTTCTCCGTTGTCTCTGCAGGACATGTGCGTGGTGTGTGGGAGCTTCGGTCGGGGCTCAGAGGGCCGCCTGCTGCCCTGCTCCCAGTGCGGCCAGTGTTATCATCCCTACTGTGTCGGCCTCAAGGTGCGTCCCTGGCCCGGTTACGCCTCCACTGCGGTCTGGTTCCGATCCACTCATTTCTCTGCAATCTGATTGCAGATCACCCGGGTGGTGCTCACCAAAGGTTGGCGCTGCCTGGAGTGCACAGTGTGTGAAGCATGTGGCGACGCCTGCGACCCCGCCCGCCTGCTGCTCTGTGACGACTGTGACATCAGCTACCACACCTACTGCCTGGACCCGCCCCTCCTCACCGTGCCCAAGGGCTCCTGGAAGTGCAAGTGGTGGGTGGAGGCATTGGAGGCCGGAGGTCAGGGGGGCGTATCTGACGGCCCGTCCTCTGTCTGCAGGTGTGTGTGGTGTGTGGTGTGTGGCTCCACCTCGCCGGGGCTGCGCTGTGATTGGCTGAACAACTACAGCCTGTGTGGGCCGTGTGGCAGCCTAAGCCAGTGTCCTGTCTGCCAGCGGCGCTACGCACAGGACGATCTGGTGCTGCAGTGCCAGCAGTGCGACAGGTAGGGCCTGTCTCAAACTGGAAGAGGGGTTCTCGCCTCAGGGTTGTCTTACCTGTGGTGTGTGTGCAGGTGGATCCACGGCGTATGTCAGGGTTTGGCCTCGGAAGAAGAGGTTGCGCTCGCTGCCGATGAAGGCTTTGACTGCTCTCTGTGCCGTGCCTCCTCAGGTCTGCGTGGCCTTCATTATGAAATTGTCCCAGAGGGCGGCGTAAACGCTTACCCATGTGTTTGTTGCAGGGAGGGTGGAGCCTCCAGGCTCCTTCATGGCTCAGTTGGTGTCCAGAACCAGAGAAGTGGGTCAGTATTGTTTCTGTCGCTCTAACCTACCGGTCCCCCTGCAGCCTGATCACGTGACTCTGTTTCCAGATGTGAAGACGTATACTCAGGATGGCGTCTGCCTAACAGAGTTCGGTCTGACTCACCTGCAGACCCTAGTCCAGCCTCTTGCCTCACCGCGCAAGTGCCGCAGGTAAAGCCCTAACCCTAACCCCAGGTAGCCTGAGCCGGGGAGTCAGACCAACGACTCTGTTCTGTCTTCAGGTGTAAACCTAAGTTGAAGCTGAGGATCATCAACCAGAACATTGTCTCCGTCCTGCAGACGCCACCGGACCCAGAGACCCTCGCCGAGCCAGACCAGAACCGAGGTAACTCCTTATGGGAAGGCCCAGGAGTCCATCAGAACCAGGCGGCCTTAACACCTGGCCGTCACATTACAGCTTTGTCTACAGGTGACCTGGACTGTGACATGAAATCTGACTCCAGTCCCGAGCGGGATGCCTCTCACCTGGATGACGTCACCAAGGAGACGGATGTCACAGACGACAACAAGAAGAGGAAGAGGAAACCTTACAGGCCAGGTGGGATGAAGGATGAAAGCCACTCATGTCCTCTTCATCATCCTCCCACCCTTAACATCCTGTCTCCCCCTTGGCCAAAAGACATGCATTGTTGACCCAAATTTGAGAAATTCTAGTGGCCTAACCATGGCCTAGCGGTCAGAAGCCCAGGTCACCTGAAAAATTAACCCTTGGTGACTCATATGCGCCTGCTTCATATTTTCTTTTTAAAAAATCAAAGTTGACTCTGTTTGGGACTTTTAGTGTGCATTGTATGCCAACTGTCCCAGGTACCTAAAACGGACATCTCGTGGAGTGCTGGGCAGTTGTGAAAGTTTTTTGGACTTAAGGCCTAAATCATCCCAAACACTGGGGAAGAACCAAGAGTGGCCCTAATGTACCAGGATCACCCACCTGAACTCTGAACCCAGAGGCCCACACCGATGCCCAGGCACTGAGTTGCCACACCCCCGGCTCCTCCTGAGTGTCGTGCCTCTGCTAGGGCAGGGTCATGTTGTGTAGGCTTTGCCCTACCAGAGTGTAGAAGGCTGCTATTTCTCAGTGTGGGTACTCATGATGGGAAGAGGTTCAGGTGGCTCCCTGGGTGTCCCGCTAATGTCTCCCGGTGGTATTTTAGACTGAGTTTCTTAGGCACATTCTTCTTGGCAACCCTGGGATATATGGGTCACACTGGATGTTATCTAAATGTCCAGGAGCCATACATGTATGCCCATGCCTAATTCCATGCTTACACTGCCCTGATTCCAATGCACTAGGTTGTGTTTCTCTACAACCTTTCTATGTCGTACCTTGTGCAATTTTGTACTTGTAGGGGTAAAGTCATAGGTCCATCTGATGGAGCTCTCCATTCTGATTCCACTGAAAGACTGACCTTTTGCTTCCCCACTCGGCTAAGACTGGTGAAGAGATCAGTCAGTAAAAGTCAAGATGATGCTGTCACTCAGTCTGCTGTTTGTCCTGCTTCATCCCATATGTCCACATTAAATGTAATGGCCATGTTGGCTCCCCTGGCCGTTTTGGTCTAGGAAGCCATGCATTTGTATGGGAAATCCCAGACAATTGGAAGCTGGGCTCTAACCTCTGGTCTCCCCCTCTTTAACCTTCGGTCTTCCCCTCTCTGATCTCCCGTCTCCCCCAGGTATCGGGGGCTTCATGGTCCGTCAGCGTGGGGGAAAAGCCGGACTCTGCAGGAAGTACTCATCAGAGATGAACCCGAGTCGAGATCCAGGTGAGTCACCTGAGCCCAGGGGTCATTGACAGAACGTGATATCAGAGTCTGATCCTCAGTTTCCTCCCAGGTGTGTTGGAGACTGATGTTCCCATGGAAATGATGTGTGCTGCTGAGCAGGCAATGGAGAAAGTTAAGAAAAGATACAGGAAGAAGAAGACCAAGCTGGAGGAGGCGTTCCCATCGTACCTGCAGGTAATGCTTTCACCTGGCCTCTAAGCTTCGCCATCCTTCTCTCTGCTGATTGGCCGTCTCCGTCCAGGAGGCTTTCTTTGGCCGGGATCTGCTTGACCGCAGCCGACAGATTGACGGAAGGCCGAGGACGGTGACCTCAGGTGCCAGCCAATCAGGTTCAGCAGTGAGTGTCACGAAGGCCCCCCCCCTCACAGCACCTGGCCCCGCCTCCTCTGTCCAGGCTCTTGGGACAGTAGCAACCAGCAGGAAACAGGGAGTGCTGCGTAAGTTTCCATTTCCTGTTTGTATTTAACACGTTCTCTGTTCCTGAAGGTTCCGCCATGTTTCCTGAGCTTCTGCTCATGTGTTTCTTCAGCTGCTGGGACTAAAGGGGTTAAAGATTAGTTGAACATGTTGGGTTAAATATGTTGTAATTTTCCTATTAACTCAAAAATTGGTCTTTGTGATACGGAGCCAGCGCAGTCGGACTTAAAGACATCATTTACCCAGAATGCCTTGCAGCATGACAATATTTTATCATTTATAAAAACGCAACAGCCTTCAGATTTATTACTGCATTTTTTTTTTACAACTAAAATAAATATTTCTTAAATAAAGTCTGTTGTTACAATTGATCATGGATCCCTTTAAGGTCAGTTACAGACTGTAACTGCAGCAGTTTAATCTAGAACGGTTCTGGAACCAGTTTCAGACTGGGAGCATCCATCAAGTCACATCATCAGGTATTGTGTGTGTGTGTGTGTGTGTGTGTGGCCATTCAGCCGTGTCGGAGGAAGTGCTGCTGGACCTTTCTGACGTCCTGAAAACAGACCCTCACATCCTGAGGACAGAACGCACAGGTACGGCCACACCACCACCATCATCATCCTCATTATCATGGCAGTGTGTGTGTGTATGTGAGACTTTCACATGATACCTATGTGTGTTCAACTCTAGGTCAGTACCAGGTGGAGCGCTCTCCATCTCCCTTTGGTAAGACTGGACCTCCTCTTCCTCCTGCTGAACTCTGGCGAGCCGTCTCTCTAACTCTGTCTGACCTCAGATTGATAGATGAATCATTTCTTATTCTTCTGCAGATTTACCAGTTTGGTCCTCCTCCTGTCCCGCCCGACTCCTCCCTTGGGTTGTTTCACTTCTCCGTGTGTGTCTGTCTCTTCCAGCCGGCCTGGATATCGCCTCGGCGGCCGACGACCCCACCCTGTCATCAGACACCCCTGGAGGTTGTGGGCGTTGCCAGAGAATGGAGCGGGAGGAGCCTCTGGACGCTATCTTGAGCCCTGAACTGGACCAGATGGTAACAGACGGTGAGTATAACAGAGTGACAGCAGACAGACGGCACGATGGAACAATCTGACAGCTTCCTGTTCCTGTTGCAGGGGGGATCCTG
The DNA here is from genome assembly GCA_903067095.1 of Girardinus metallicus. Lineage (NCBI taxonomy): Eukaryota > Metazoa > Chordata > Actinopteri > Cyprinodontiformes > Poeciliidae > Girardinus > Girardinus metallicus. The sequence goes on from CAEGAE010025343.1 coordinate 11,724, forward strand.
AGCAGACTCTACAAGATCCCAGGTAAGACTGGGAGAACCTGCTCACCTGTCAGGACACTGCCACGGTCCCATGATAACCTATACACATGCGTGTATGCAGAACTGGAGGGGAAGGATGTGGAGGAGGTCTTCACCGCAGTTCTGAGTCCAAGCAGCAGCAGGCAGCCAGAGCCCAGCAAGACCCACGGCTCAGGTACGACTCCTCCCACACACAACTATGGAATCCTACAGGTGACCCTCCAGGTGACCTTAGAGGTGTTCTCTGTCAGCAGCATGTTCTCGGCTACCGGTGATGAATGGCCTGGTGCCCGCCGTTCCTCCCCTCCCCAACGCTCCCAGTGGAGGCAGCCATCTGCTTGGCTTCAGTTTGCCATCTGAGGGCCCCGCCCCCTCCTTGGCCTCAGCCAATCGGCTGTCAGCTGTAGAAGGGGAGCAGGATGTGATGTCGACAGCTCAGAGAGGGACGCTGAAGTGGGAGAAGGAGGAGAGTCTGGGAGAGCTGGCGACTGTGGCTCCAGTTCTTTATTGCAACACCAACTTTCCTCAGCTGAAGCAGCAGTACCCCGGTACACACAGACACACAGACACACAAACTCAGTCAATCCAGTGTTCTTAGGTAGTGCTCAGGTATTACAGTGAGCGTTTGTTCCCAGATTGGTCCACTAGAGTGAAGCAGATCACCAAGCTGTGGAGGAAGGCCAGCTCCCAGGACAGAGCACCCTTCGTGGTGAGTTTCTGCTGCTCCTCTTCCTGATTGGTCCAGAGGAAACTGTTTCACGCCTGATTGTGGTTTTGCAGCAAAAAGCTCGGGACAACCGGGCGGCCCAGCGCATCAACAAGGTGCAGCTGTCCAATGAGTCACTGCAGCGCCTGCAGCCGCCGCCGCCGCCGCCGCCGCCCCAAGGGGTCTATGACCCCATCTCCATGGAGACGGAAGCCGGCTGCAGAGACCCGCTGAGGCCCAGGGAATCAGAGCAGGAGCAGGAGTGGAAGTTGAGACAGGTGAGCATTGTGTGCTTCTCTGATGGGTGGGTGGGACTTACTGAGGGAGAAGTCTCTCATTGGTTGCTGCTCTACTCAGATGATGCGACAGAAGAGCAAGCAGCTGGCCAAGATGGAGGCAACTCAGAAGCTGGAGCAGGTGAAGAACGAGCAGCGGCAGCAGCAGCTCCGCCAGTCGGGACGTCTGTCCCCAGAAGGCCCCGCCCACCAGCAGGTCACCGGGGGCAACACCACGCAGACCAGGCAGAACCTCCCTCAGGATGCGGGGACACTGGACAATGTCTTCCTCAGACCTCAAGTCCCTGCTCCCTCTGGGTTCTCTTCACTCCCTCACTCCCCTTTGGCCTCCTCCCCCCTTCACCAGCCGCCGTCTTCCCCCCAGATGTTCTCGCCCCCCTCCTCCCGCCCCTCCTCACCCTGGGACCCCTATGGTAAAGCTGGTCCCCGTCATCCTCAGCAGCAGCGCCTCGGCTTCCTCAGCGTCTCCCCCGCTCATGATGGCTCCCCTGCACTGTCCCCCGACCTGTCTGCCTCCGGTAGGTCCTCCCCCCTGTGTCCTCCTCTTTGCTTCTCTCAACCCTCCCCCCATTGTCTTCTCCTAACAATCGCTGTCCTCCTTGCAGGTTTGCCACCAAGTCGGGCCGGCATGGTGGTCCACTCCTCCGGCTCCCCCCCTGACCCATCTCTCAAACCCATCCGGGTGGGGGACTCCAGCCAGAGGACGAGCCTGATGGTGCCGAGTGGAGTGTTTAAAGCCCCCATTCCCCCCCACCAGGAGGCAACAGGAAGGAGAGACCTGGGGTTCCCCAACAGCCCCGTGTCAGGACTGGGCTCCCCCCACCGCAGCCCTTACGCCCCGGGGACACCCCAGCTGGGGGACACCTCAGGTTCACGGCCCTCCCCTGACCCCTTCAGGGACCCTCAGACCCCCGGTACACTACACCCTCACTCTGACTGCGGCTACCTTTCCATGCCCACAGGACTGAGAGCGGACCCGGTCAGTCAGCCGTCGCCGTCCAGCCTGGACTCCTATCCCTCCAATCCTGGAACGCCCCGCTCCTCGGAACGGTTCCCACGGTCCCCGGGGTCTCAGCGAAGCGTCGATTTGTTCCCCCAGTCTGTGGGGACGCCTCGCCCCCCTCCTGAGTCGTACCTGCAGCAGCCTTCTGCCCCTCAGGCTCAAAAGATCTTGGCAGAGAGCCTCACTGCCCCGTCTGCAGCATCAGCTTCCTCCCCTCTGGGTTCTGGACTGATGGCGGAGGTGGGGGCCTTCAACCCTGCTGCCCCCAAGGTAACAACCTCTCTAGATGCTCTTTTACATAGCCCTTTGTACTTTGTACTTCTTTCTACATATCTATGTCCGGAGAACCAAATCTAAATCAGTGTTCTGGTCTTTCTGGATGTGACATGCTGACTTATCATCTTCAGACCTCAGGCAGCAAAAACACAAAGCTCATAAAGGTGTTCTTTAGATTTTATCTCTGGGAAGCTGTTGAGATGTGAACCAAATCTTCCTTAGACCAGCAGGACAAAACTAGGATCAAATAAGGGTATCCATCTCTACCTAAACATCCTAACCACATCCCATAATGCATTGCAAACAGGAACGGGTTCAACTCAGGCTTTTAGCACTTACCTGCTGGGTGTGTTGGATCACGATGTGGTCACGGTCACACCATGATCCCTAACTCTTAGAGGTTGTGTGGAACAGTACCAAGACCATGTGGAATAGGAGTTCTCGGTTCAGTTGTTGTGGTTTGCATGCTAGCTTGATTTCTGGTCCGGTCACAAACAACCCGGACCACTGAAAGGACCGGACACCTCGGGTATGAAACCCTCTGTGTGGCAATGGTGACTACAATGGAAGGCGTTTGATTCCTTCTCTGTCGTTGTGTCCTTGGCAAGACCTTTCACCTGCCATGCCTGTTGAAGGTGGTTAGAGGGTCCAGCAGGTGCCATCGGTACATGGCAGCCTCATCTCTGCCAGAATACCCCTGGGCAGTTGTGGCTACTATCCAGTAGCTCATCACCATCAGTATATGAATGACTAGATGTAGTATGAAGCACTTTGGAGTACTCTGAATGGTAAATAGTACTTGTATTGTGCCTTATCAATTAAAATCTTTTGCCTCTGCCTCTGTTTCACTGAACTTGAACTTGAATTTTCAACTCTATTCCTCGATGACTGGAGTCCTGCAACCTCTGGACGTGTCCGTGTTCCAACAGTTCTAAGTGGCCGAATCATCTCAGTGTTCAGTCAGGTTTTCTGAAGTTCTGCTGATTACCTGATTATGGGACTGAAGTGAGTTGAAGCAGAGACCTGTCTAAAAGCTGCAGGACACCGGCCCTTGAGGCCTGGAGTAGAAGACCTAAGGGGTTGCTGCATGCTGTAAATGTCCAAAAAGAATCCAAAAGTTCTGTCCACCTGTAGATGGTTGTTTTCTGGACCAAGGATCTTCTTGGGTTTTCTGTTGCTAGTTGGAGATAAAACAGAACCAGGGAACCTTCATATTGCATCTTCTCTGTACAGCTTCAACAGTCTCCAGGAAGCAGACCAGAGTCTTTGCCCAGAACCTGCAGCAGCCAGACCCCAAAGCACCCTGCGACACCTGAGAAGGAAGTCGTCCATACAATGGGTCAGGATGCTCTGGAGAAGGGTCTCATAACGACCGGCATGTCACCGATGGAGAAGTCAGGAACCAGTGACCTGTCCTCGCTGGGTGGAGGGAGGAGCATGCTGCCTCAGCTTGGAGACTCTGAGGAGAAACTACAACAGGTGGGGCAGATATTTGTTATTTTGGTCATCTTTGGATTTCTGACGTTTCTCTGGTTGTCCCATGCAGCGCCTGTGGCTCCGGCAGCATATTCTCCGGCAGCAGCACCAAAAGATTGCCCTACGCCAGGAGAAAGGTTTGCTGGAACCCACCTCAGGACCTGCTGGTTCTAGCGGCACTCTTCACAGCTGGTCTGCTGAGGACTCTTCCAGTGCCCCTACTCCAGACCCATTTGAACGCCCTCCACCGCCGTACCCTGGTACAGTGAGACCTCTGACTCCTGGGTTTACGGGAGGTCTTCCAGGCGAGGAGATGAGTGGCTTTCCTCCCAGTGAGGCTTCCCTCCCCAGACAGAACCTCCTGAGAGGACCAGCTGTCAGGTAAAAACAGTGAGAGCCAGACCTGCAACTGTCAGATCTGTTCCCGTCACAGTTGGTGTCACTCTTTCCAGGTTTGGTGTTCCTTATGGAGTTCCCGCAGCCCTACAGGACCCTTCAGCACGTCCATCCCTTGGTCCTGCTGTGGGGCTCGGCTCCATGGAGGGGAACATGGTCCAGATGAGGAGGCCTGTGTCAGCAGAGTTCACCAGCATTCGGTCATTGATGCCCCACAACTCAGCAACACACACGGTGCCAGGTCTGAACTGCCAACTGAATAGGGCCCTGTTCAAGTCCTGAAAGCGTTAAGCTCATGTCTCCCCACGTTTGTCTCCACAGGTGTCCCCCAACTCATCGTACAGCGGCCTCCTCCTCCTCAGCAGCACGGCATCATGCCTTACATTGAGCTCCGACACCGCCTCCCAGAGAACCGCCTGAGGCTGCCTTTTCCCCCACCGATGGCTTCAGAGCTACAGGAAGCTACGCCCACCAGAGACCCCTCCCAGTCCACTGCGTCACGGCCGGGTCCAGTAAAGATGGGGGAGGCAGGGCTGGGGCAGCAGCACCTGGGTTCTGCTCTCCCAGGATCTGAGGGGATTGAGGAGCACTTGGAGGGAGAGGACTCGGCTGTAAAGGATCTGGAGGATGTGGAGGTCAAGGACCTGGTGGACCTGAATCTGAATCTGGACCCAGAGGATGGTAGGAAGACCACAGGCTGCCATAAGTTCCCCATAACCAGTCTTAAGTCAATATTCACACTGGTTGGTTCTGCCACAGGTAAAGAAGACCTGGACCTGGGTTCGAATGATCTGCACCTGGATGACTTCCTGCTGACAGGGAAGTTTGACCTGATTGCCTATGCTGACCCAGAGCTCAATTTGGAGGACAAAAAGGACATGTTCAACGAGGAGCTGGACCTTGGGGAGCCGGTAGAGGAGCGGGAGGGGAGCCGACCCTCCAGGAAAATGGAAAGCCCTGCCCACTTTCTGGGACAGCCAAAACAGGAATTGAAGGAATCTCAGAAGACTGAAGGTCACTCCTCAAACAGACCTCAAGGAGCTCACTCTGCCCTTCTAATCAAGGTAGGTCATTGATTGCTTTGTCATGCTGAAGCAGTCACAGAGCTGATAAATGATTTCTACCTTCAACTCTCCGCAGGAGAAGCTGGAGGACTCTGGTTTGGTTTCCTGTCCAGGTCCAGCACAGGCTTTGTCCTCTGTCCACCCTCTAATAACTCCAGGTAAACCCAGTGACCAGTCCTACCTCTTCAGCTTTTGAAGCATATGTCTGATGTGCATCTTTTCTGTCCCCAGGAGAATCATCTGTTTTCCCCCAGAGACCATTTGGATCTGCACCAATCCCCCAACCGATTCCTTCCGGTCCTGCTCCTCAGGGTGCCCCCACCATGCCTCAATCTCCATCAACTCAACCTCCTCAGCCTCAACTTCTTTTAAACCCCCAGAACCATCCTCCTCATCCAGGCACTGAAACCCAGAGCATGAGCACTGTCAGCTTTCCTGAGAATCAGGTCTCCCTCCAGAACCAGAACAAGTCCAGACCTCTCCTGCTGGAGGAGCAGCCACTCCTCCTGCAGGAGCTTTTGGACCAGGAGCGGCACGAGCAGCAGCAGCAGAAACAGATGCAGGCCCTGATCCAACATAAGTCTGGCTCAGAGTCTGGAATCTCCGACATGGGTAAGACCAAAACCCTTTCAGACCATAAAGCTGTGACAGGCCAGAAAATCAGAGATCTCTGGGGTCTCTACACCTACTGATATCCAACCAGAATGAGAAGCAGAATCTGACCAGAGAGCCATTTAGTTCCGTCACCTGATTGCTATCTTGACGGTCTTGGGACCCTCAGGATTCATGTCTTTAAACCCCGAGTCTTCATAACTCCATCCGGTTCCGTGTTTTACAGATTTTGAGTCCATCTCTGACCCAATCATGAAGGCTAAGATGCAAGCTTTGAAAGGTATTAACAGGGTGATGAGTCAGGGACCCCTGGGCCTGAACCCAATGGTCATCAACAGGTACTGAATGATCTCATCTGAACTTTCCAGGGTTTGGGTTTTGTGAACCATGGTTCTGATTGTGTTGTCTGTAATTACAGGTTCCAGCAGAGTTCAGGAGCCCCAGGTCCCGAGTTAACGCCTCCCACTCCTCACCTACCAGGACAGGTACGCAGCTTGTGGGCAACGACTCAGCAGGTCCAAGCAGTTTCATCCAAGCAGTTTGCCCTCTAAACAAATGTTTCTTTCTGTCAGGATGGGAAGTTAACCCCTCAACTAGTGCGCCGCAACCCCCCCAGCTTTGGACCCGGCTTCATCAGTGAGAATCAGGACACAAATCAGTCAATCTGATCATTATGTTCAATGGGTTTTTCTATGTGGTAGATATACAGAAAGGGTGGGACAGAGTTTTGGAGATCCTGCTGTTCCTGAAGAACTGCAGTGCTCATGTGGACCATGATAGTGGGAATCTGATCTGACTCGAGGACAATTTTTGGTTCTGGACATGTGTGCCAACTACCAGGTCATATTGGAACCCTACTGTCACAGCCTGATTCATCTCCATGTAATCATGGACTGCACACATTTCCAGACACAACCACTTTCCTCTTATCCACCCCTCAGATTATACAGGCAAAACATGTCGGGGGTTTTTCAACTGTGTTAGGGTAATTTTGATATGCTGAAATAAAAAATCACATTGGTTTTGCTCAATCAGGTCGACTTCCTGAACTCTGTGACCTGATGCAACATGAGCATCAAAATGTTTGACTTGTTCTCCATGTCAACTGGTTTCCTGAGCATCTGGTACCAGTGCGTGATGAGCAGGAGGAGAGATCCCACCAGGACATAACGGAGATGGAGAACACAATCAGTGCTTAATAACCAATTTTCAGAAATCCACGTTTGTATCATTTATTTAATGTTAGAGAACATTTTTTTCCTCCTGAAATCTTTTTTGGATGGGAAACATTAACGTACACGAACGGATAATGTCTCAACAATGTAAGCAGTTTAGTCAGAAGATTTGATTTCTATAAATCAATTTGGAAAAAAACCCGATTGAGAAAAAACAATTGTTTTTGGTTTCAGTGGTGCAAAATAGACATAAATCTGTTAGACAACTTCCAAAAAAAGTTTTTGTAACCCGGTGTTCTGCACCTGTTTGACCCAGTGCTTCCTGGGCGACACCCGGCTGTTATATTCTAAAAACAAAGCGCTGGTTAGAGCAGACATGTTTTGTTGGCTCTTCTCAGCAGTAGCATTGCTGCTCCCTTCCTGGGACATAATGCTGCTGCTCCTTCACTCCAAAGTAGTGAATCAAGAGGCCTCCTTGTTGAGGAGGGATGTCTGGCATTTCCCCTGCAGGATCTGTTGCATGGAGCCTTTAATCCCATCTGTTTATAAGTCACCATGAGAAGTTTCTACATTTTCCTCTCCCACAACAACCCCTGGGGACCCACATACACAACCTGGCAGAGACACATTTATTTCAATCAATTATAAGAATTTGTTTAGGGCTCTGGATTCCCAGTTTGAAATAGTTCCCCAGTCTCTAGAACCTGTTTAGAGATCCATGATGAACTTCCTCTTTTATTACTGTCCAGCTATCTTCCTAAACAATCTGTAGAGAACATCAACCTTCAGATGGAGGGATATTCAGTCCAGAATATTTCCCTCATTGGTCCAGTGGTTCTACTGGTTCTGACTCCAGTTCAGGTCAGGAGCCAAGTCCTCTCTAGAGCTGAAGATCAATTAATCCACAGCTGACTTGTTAATCCTGATTAATTGCTCCTTAATCCTTCTGTTCATATTTACATTCGTGGATAAGAATCTGATTTTGCTCCAAAAACATAAAAACTTTTGCCTGTTTCTTGTTACACAATTTAAGAAAATCCATCCCATGAAGTTCCTCTTCCTACCAGAGGGTAGCCCAGAGTTCACAGCATCTTTATGTCGCATTTAGATGAAGACAAGTCGCGAGAGAACCCATCTGTCCCTACATGTTCCTGATTGGTTGGGATGTTGGAGATGAACTGGTATTTCTGTAAACAGCTTCTGACTTCAAGTCTCATCAGTTTTTATTCTGTATTTTTAACAGATTTTAGTTGGATAGTCTCAAGAGGATGCATTAACAGAAACTTTGACCCAGCAGTGTTGGGTTCTTTGTTTTGGCTTGTTTGGTCTCAGGCCGTTATGTTTCTGCTCTTCATGGAGAAATCGTGTGAGATGCTTGACATGCTGACCATGATCACAAACCAACATCAAAAATGTTTCAAGCCTCCAGTCATGGTGACACAACCAGATCAGCGGTGATGTGTTGCAAATGGGATACTTGTCCCAACATCCTGGATGTGATCCAGGTGCCATTAATGCACCTAAATCTGGGTCTCATGTTTAGTGTGTATTTTTAACTCTTAAATGAATCCCCTATTGTACATGTCAAACTCCAGGCCTGTCCTGGCACCTTTAGGTGCATCTCTGATGCCACACAGCTGAATCAGTACGGAAGTCATTAGCAGGGCTGGAGTACCTGGCTGCACTGAGAAGCTAATTCAGTCAAACGATTCAGGTGTTTTGGACAGTGACCCTCCAGGCCCATTGACTCGCAATCACACGATTTGATACCGATTGGCAGAGTCAGCTGTTCACTCTTCAAACCCATTTTTTTCAGATGAGTCTCAGAGGCAGCAATACGAGGAGTGGCTAGGTGAGACGCAGCAGCTCCTGCAGATGCAGCAGCGCCTCCTAGAGGACCAGATTGCAGCTCACCGTAAGGCCAAGAAGGCTCTGTCAGCGAAGCAGAGAACGGCCAAGAGGGCGGGCCGAGCCTTTGCTGAAGAGGATGCAGCCCAGCTGCAGTACATCAGTGAACAGCAGGGGGCAGTCCAGAAGCAGTTGGAGCAGGTAACTGGACTCACCTGGACCACAGACTCTATGGGTGACTTGCTTAGACTCTGTGTGACTCTGTGTAATTTCTTGTTCAGATCCGGAAACAGCAGAAGGACCACACAGAACTGATTGAAGACTACAGGACCAAACAACCTCAGAGGATGCTGCAGATACCCCCCCAGATGCCCGTGGGGCAAGTCCTGGTCCCCACTAAGCCCCGCCTGGGCGGCGCTGCCCCGGCTCACCATCCAAACGTCCCCTCAGGCTGGACTCCGGGGTCTGGTCCTCCCATGGGTCAGAGGATGCTTCCACAGGTTCCAGCCCACATGCCCCCCAACCTGCCCAACTGTCCCCGGGCCCCCCCTCTCATCCAGACGACTCTGCCCATGAAGCCAGTCCTGACCGCCTCAACGCCAGGCTTAACTAGCACCCAGGGCTCCCTAGGGGGCGCCAATGGAGCACCAGGGGACGGAGCCACACCTCAGGTACCAGCCAGACCAAATCCTGCTGGGAAATATTTTGTAGTTGTAGATTCTATCAAACGGTTCAAAGGACGCGTTTGGAGCTTTGTGGCGCTACCTTGTGCCATTTCCTTCTGCAGGTGAAGTTTGATGACAACAACCCGTTCAGCGAAGGTTTCCTGGAGCGTGAAAGGAGGGAGCGCTTGAGAGAGCAGCAGGAGCGGCAGAGGGTGCAGCTGATGCAGGAGGTAACGGCATGCCTGGAAGTGGTGCCAGTGGGTGGAGGTCATGCTGCAATTAAGTCCCTTCCTCTGAAAATATTAGAATAAACTCATCTGAAAGTGCAACCAGAAGTGAGGCTGACTGCAGAACCCTTGGACACGAAGCTATGCAGTTCTCTTCAAAACGAGTCCAAAGAGTTACAAGGCCAAACCGTAAACATCTGTGTTAGCTTTAGCGTCGTTGAACTGAAATGCGTCCGTCTGAGCCTCTCTAACCGGCCTTTAGCCTTTTCTCTGCCTCTACGTCAGTCGGGTCTCGTGCTCCACTCCTGAAAGCAGCCGGCTCTGCCGCCTGACACGCAGTAGAAGGTGTTGGTTGTTCAAAATAAAGTACATTTCAATGTTTCAAATTTAAATTCATTTCAAACTCTGATTATGATTATTGTAAGTTTCATATTCCTTACATTGTTAAACGTATTGAACTAACTTTATTGTGAAGGTGTGGCCATTTTTATTTTGCTGTGGCGACTTGCCAGTTAGTCACATAGAGAGGAACCTGACCTTTAATGGGAAGAACTTCAGGATCTTTCAACACATCTTGAATATGAGAGAGTTTCAGTCAGGAGAACATGAGTGTACTGATGACCTTTGAACTGCAGCCTTTTTTCATTCAGGACTTTGTAGTTTGGCTCTTCTATCTGCATAGCTTTGACTGTTCTAACCCACAAAGGGACTTTTTACCCCAAAACAAACCACCTGGTGCTGTTTCTGTGAACTGTGGTCATGTTGGATACGACTGTATTCACTGTCTGGGATCTGGGAACAAATCACACCATGTTCCAAATTATTATAAAGTGAGATTTCCTCAGATTTTCCTCAGTGCAAATGATGGTCAGTATAATTTTCAAGTCATGAACTATTACAGTATAAATCAGATTTTACTGAACAAACCTCCAATAAACAGAATTTGTTTCAAAAATAAAACCTCAAGATGCTCCACATTATTCTGCACATCAGATTTTCTAAACATTTCTGGCTCATAAAGAGCTGCAGACGGTGGTTCTCTGAATGTGCAGCACTAAGTGGCCACATGGACTAAAACCTGAAGCCGTTTCACTGTAAAACATCAGAACAGTCCATGTTAACATGGGACCTTCTTTGGTTCCACCTGCACGGTTCCTGCCAGCGGTTCTGCTGGTGAGCCTGGTTAGGGGCCCAATAGCAGGTGGATGCAGCGCCGCCTCTGGAGGATCCTC
>CAEGAE010025348.1:0-25949 GCA_903067095.1 Girardinus metallicus
TATATATATAGTCTTTTCCTTTAAGAATTAAAGAATTAAATTAAATCTGAAATATAGCTAGAGGCATGCTATATTGTGCCTACTCTACACACTAAAAGTGGACATATACTCCTAAAACTGCTTTGACTACTTTTTTATTACTGTCTCAGTAAAGAATTTCTATCTTCTGAATCTAGAAATGCCTGTTACCAACTACAAAAAACCCCCACAATCTAAAGTTTCACAGATATGCTAAAATGTTCATTTAAAATTTTCTGTACACTCTACAATGAACCAACAGCTACCGAATAAATCTGAGGGTTGCTACCAATAATAAATGAGCATAGGATGAAAGAGCTATTAAAAGGTGCTTTGGTTTTCCATTTAGGGAAAAAATGTCTTTTGACCTGCTCGAGAAATTGGTTATGTCAGAGGACACTTGTACAAATTGATATAGATTTCATTTAGGAAATTATTTGACAGAATGAGGTAGCAGTTATTGTAATCACTGTAATTTATGATAATTTCAGAAGATAGATAGATCTGTCTGTCTGCAATGAAGATACAGTCAAAGGCTTGTAAATGTTAAATTCCCTTAAGCCAAAAGAAATGCAAACTGAGAAAAGTGATAGCCTCTTTTCCTGCTACATGGATGCTTTTTTGTTTAGCTTCTTACTGACTTAGTTCCACACTTAAAAATTAATTTTTTCATTTTTTGTTTATCCTACCAATCTGAAGAGGCAGCCAACAACAAACAGAAAAAAGGGGATGGGAAGAAAGGGCTTGAAAGATCAAACTAATAATTTTTTTTAACTTTTTGGGGGATATTGTCTTTAAACTGATAGCATAGTATCAGGTTTTGCATATTTACTTGAATTACTACTATTAATAAGTTTATTAAAATGTAAGTATCTGTAAGATAGTACTTTCTCCATGTTATCTTCTTCTATTTCTGATGTACATTGGTATTATTTTCTGTGTAGAGACACCAAAGGAGGCTGAGTGTGGTGGGGGACCTTGAACTAGAAGCTCTGGCTATCAAATTATGGTCAAGAATATGGGCAAAATTGGCCTGTTGGTGAAATAAAACATAAGTCTGATAGCCAAGACTTTCCCCCCTTATCACACTTGCAGTAATGTGAAATAACCCTTACCTCGCCACCAAACAAAAGTCATGGCTATGTCAATCCAAGCTGGTTTGTCACAACTTGTGACTTTGAGTTCATTAAGCTGATCTAGGGAAGTTTAAAAAGCTACAGGCAGAGAGGAAAATATGTTGTTTTAAACTGTCTGTCTGCTTTGGGTCAGGCAGCCTCCTTCAATTTTGTATAAAGAAATGGTACTACCACCTCAGGAACACAGTAGATGCAAGGTAAATGCACCTGCCTCAAATCTGCAGGTGCATCTACCTTCAGTTTGCCCTCCAATCCACAGACCACAGCTGTGGATGTCTCTCATCTCTGTCTCCTCTGTTCTAATGGTGAACAAACTCAGCAGTTTCTGTGAGAGCCATGTTGTGTGTCTCTGCTAGTGGACATTTGAACAAGATCAAGTGAGAATATTTAGAGACTAGTAAATGTTAGTGAAGTCACTGTTAGATGTGAGTGGCTGTGAATGAAATGAAAATACTCTTGTAGATCCTCAATTTTTAAGGGAATGTTTGGACCATGAAATTTAAAACTGAAATCCAAACATATCACATGAGTGGAAGGATAAATATAAACAATTTGGACCACATCAAGTATGAAAAGCAAAATGTTTCACATGCATAAATTTATATTTTTGCATGTGAAAATTGTAATAAATCTGGAGACGCAATTAATCTATCTTCATTTTAAATGGACAAAAAGAATATATTACCCTTTTATTACTTTCTTTTTATTTCTCCACAATACTGGAGACTCCGTCACTCAGCAAGGTAAAAATTAGCTTTCAGTCGCATGAAGTTAATTTAGTATCTGTCTTATTTGGAGGAAAATAAAAACCAACATATCGAGCAGATAGAAGGAGGGTGGAGTGGAAGAGAAGAATAAGGGAAAAGATTAATCATATCTTTAAACGGCAATTATTAATACATATTTTACTAGTTACACAATGTTGTGGATGAGATCTCGTTCTGGGTCCTGGGCCCAGGTAAAGCTGTCAGTTAGCCCAGACACCATCTGGCGGTCTGCAGTAAGGACCTTTTTAAGAACAGCATCTTTACCCTGTTGATGTGAAAACCCATTAAATGCGCAAGTATGTTCTGAACTTCAACTGTTCATCCAACATAGTAACAAAATGTAAAATGTAGTGCAAAAGGCTGGAGATTGCTGACCAATGCTTGACTTTTGTTGTAGAAACTCAACATAGACTTAATTCATCTTTATCAGAGTCAAAGGGGAACAGAATACTAAGGCAAGAAATTGAAACAGATGTTTAAAAATGCTTGGTGGCATGGGATGTGTGTATTCCTCTACATAATCTAAGGAAAAGTGATGATAAGACAGTGTGGGAGGAGATGTTTTCTTAATTGGAAAGAGAAAAGCGTTTGTTGGTGGAAGAAGGAAAGAAACTGAATTGTTATTACATCAGAATTTACTGATAATATAAATGTCAAATAACAAATTGTGAACTTATCACATGTTATTCACATTTGATAAGTTTATTCAATGTCATAAATACAGTTTTGGAGCACACCTATATTTAAGTCAGGTTGCAAACATTAAAGAAGTACTTCACCAAAGTGTTCACTGCCCCAAAATCTAAGTTTTCCATGATCTTAATCAACAACTTTTTTTATAGCAAGAGTTGTGAAATAAAGGGTTGTGAAATAATTATTAGATATAACAGCCAAATTCCTAAATTTAAAAAAGTCGTACATTTCTTATGCTCAGCAGCAGCAGTTCTTCTTAACGTACAGAAAGTTCTGCTGGCTAAAATCAGATCAAAAAGTATTATTAGACAGTCTCTAAGAGCTTCACTATGTAACTTCAACTTAAAAAAAAAGATCTGTGTGAAAAAACTGAGCTCCTGTGGTCCTGCTGTCTTCTATAGAAATACGCATCTTTTCTGTTGCTTATTTGCTTGTCCATTACACTGCATATAAGCCCTACAAAGTTGATATATTATTCACAGCTTAGATACATTTTTTGCCATTTTGAACAACTCATAAATAGACAGGCATAAAAAGACCAAAATGTTGGCTGGTCAATTTTGAGCTTAAATCTTCATTAGTCTATTTCTTTGGGAACAAGTTGAGATGTTTAGTTTATAGGGACAGAAAAGCAGGCGTTTCCTCAGGATTCTGTTCATGCAGTACCCTCCACTGTCTATCAGAAATGTTAAAATATATTAGAAACTTTTATGTCCTAAATGACATGCACTAATTCAAAATTACAAGTCCTCCTTGCTAGATGTAAATTCTTTAAGCACAAAATTGTCACAAATGAGTAATTGTGTAAAAAAAAAAATGTTTCCTTAATTGTAGTCTTTAATTTAAAAATATTGTAAACAATTCTTGATGTGTTCACACACACAGGGCTATGCCTGTGTGCGTATATGGTCATGTGTACATTTTCAAGTTAACTATTGTGGCCCTACTAAAAGACCTGTACACCTTAAGGACCTTTCCATCTAATTTTCCCCATCTATTATCAAGACAGGCATGGGCTACACCTGGGAAGAAATCCAGTTTTTTCTCCTTTGTGTGTCTCTCATTCTGTCTCTCTTGTCTATTTTTCAGAGTCACAGAAACAGACAACACATATGCTCACACACCACTGTGTCAGAATATAGAGCACTTGTTAAGGAGACATCTGCCACAGTGTAGACAGACTGACACAGTCATCAAGCTGTAACACATCATGATGAGCAACAATGTCAGCGTTGTCCTTTCTCACTATGGAAGGCCTTTTACACCACTTGCTGCGATCCCAGCCTCTAGACCTGGACAAGCTTTAAATGCTCACTAAGTGTATTGTGTTTCATATAATGTCTAGATCATGAAATTTACACAGGCCTTGAGGGTAAACGGAGAGCACGTTTTAAAAAACTGGCTTTTTCAGAAAGTGATAAGGTTTAACATTAAGCATTAGGGTTAGTGTCACGGGAAATTATTTAATTTGATGCTTCACATTTTACCCAGATAGATCTATCTTTCAATTAAATTATATGGGACGTGGACTTTTTTTTTTTAATGATTTGTATTAGTATCACTTTTTGCACAAAATTACTACTGGTAGTCCTAGTAAGAAGCTTCTGGTATTTTCTCTGATTCAAGAGGGGCTTAACGTAATGTATTCACTCTTGAAGGACTCAATCCATAACTTATCAAATAGACCAACACGTATTCAGATGTCACATTTTAAGACAAAAAAACTGAAATACAGTTTGATGTTATTGTAATTTATTCCTCACAGTCCTTACAGATATTGAGAAATTAACGTATCTAAATTTGCCTACCTTAGAAATACAATGACCAGGAAAACAATTATTAAAAAAAAAACAAAAAACACTCTGCTGTGGGAAGCCGGTTTAAGTGGTTAATGCCATATTGCAAGAAATACATCAACAAGCAAAAAGTCTAGGCAGAATCATGATGTCATACAAACTGAGTTGCCAGAGACCCAGGAGGAAGACACCACATTCCCTTTGTAGGTCACTGCTGGCAACTGATTGGTTTGAACTCCATAAAGGCAGAAACCAATAACGAAGGGAGGAGCAGATCCAAGGTATATCATACAACACATCAGCTTCATTAAATAATCAGTGTTGTCTTCCTTCGGGAAATGTAACACTCACTGATGAGTTCATCACATATTTGCTATCACATTGCAAAAAAATCCTTTCCCATGTGTTTGTGTGCCATTGACATTGCATAATTGTAGCCCCATATTTTCTGTAATTGTAGCTCCAAAGGCCTTTCTAAGAATTAAGTTATTCTAGAGTTGAAATAATATTTATTCTGAAAATGTCTTTTAGTATTGAATTATACTAGTTTTAATATCATTGCATCTTCAGAATATTACCATTTTATCTCAACTACAGCTACTATCTTAAAAGTCAATGCAATCTTAATCTCAATCAACTGTGCTTGAAAGGTGTAATATTTTAAATTAATGATGTGCGTGTTGACACTAAAATGTAATTTATTTTAAGTAAAACTTGTGTATTTTAAAGTTGCTTTGCATATATAGACATTTTTTTATTCATCTTTGCTGTTGAAGCTACCAGTTTTATGAAAATATAATTAATGTGAAAATGTCAAGGTATCTCTTAAGATTGAATAAATCTCTCCCATCACGTGTACACTGCCATAAAGCAGCGAGGTACAAGGATTAAAGAAAGATGTCTAGATAATGGGTACAAGCAACAAAACAACTTTTATCATCCACTAGATTAAATTAAACACTGTTAAGGCAACAATTTAAGCATTCAACAAGTGTCTGTACATCTAGTCTCCCCTACTTCTTTCTCTCTCTATCTCTCCATTTCTACCAAGGACACCATCCCTGGTGTTGTTACCATGGCAACAAGCCCAGAAGGGCTGTGGGCGAAACATGTGAGGGACTGTGGCTGAATGTGTGTGCGTTCAGCAGGATGTGTGCACAACTATTTGCCCTTGTTTATTTTCTCATAAATTTTGTCATGCTTTGTTAGTTTTTTATATATGTTTATATAATTTGATCATAAAAAGATTCCCAGAATCTGAACAGCTAAAGTGCTGCAAGTCTGAAAAGATGTCTGGTCAAGACTGAACCCTTTACCGCCACAGCGGTGATGTGAATGGACAGCAAAGTTCTGTCTTACTAAAGTGTCTTTTTGTTCCTGTCCTTGGTATACGGACAAATATCTACATTAACAATATACGCCTTTGAAAGACTTGACATCAATTTGATTTATTTCCTCCAAACAGACTGAGCTGGCAAGGATATATTTTGGTATGTGACTGTATGTGTGTGTGATCTTTTGTGAAGTGGGTGGAAATGCATGCTTTGACAGCAATAATTCATCCCATTTAAAGAATGAAAGAGTTGAGGAAGGTATTTTTTTATTCTAGCTATTCTGTTTTAAGAGAAAGCAATGCCAAACATATTTTCCTAAACATTTTAAACTCAGTTTTTCTAAAGGCTAACAGTAATGATAATATGTGACAACTGATTTACGGCTTATTTTTGGTTTATTGCACATAAAATAACTGAATTGAAAAATATAACAAAGATATTATGAATCAATTTGCTATGTTGCTAATGTTATATTCAGTGTGTGTAACTGATTCTGTAATAAATGTTTTTTATGATTTCGACCGCAGGAAGAGTAGTTATTGTCATGGCAATGTATAATGGGGATCCAAATAATCAAGCAAAAAAAATAAGCTGAAATGTACCGTCTTAATAGTTTATATAAAAATTTAATTTCTTCAAAGATATTTAGCATATTTAACAAAACAACTCTTATAAGAAGAATACTTTACACATATTACATTACAAAAGTTCTAGTAAAGTAACATTGGTAAATATGGTGATGATACAGCTGCCCTGTGTAACATATTTTGCTCAGCTTAGTGGCAACATACCTGATCTGATGGCTCCAAAGAAATATTGCCCCAGTATCAGCTGAAAACAATGAGAAAAGAGTCTAGTTGGAAAACATGTTCACTCCATTCAGCTGATTCACCCTTAGCGAAGGAAATAAAATTATTTCCTCTAATTTCTGGAGAGGTTCCAAAATGGGAAGAATGGCACATATTTCTAAACTGTATTCCTTTGCAGCTGTGTTTCTCCATTTATGTAATTTTGACTGTACTTGCGAATATTTTTCATGTTTCTGTCTTCCTAGTGCATGCATCTCAGTTTTACATTATAACATCTTTTTATTTGTACTTTGTTTAATCATCTTCCAACCTGAAAAAAATTACACCTCAAAGGAGCCCATGTTTTTATTGTTGGATACTGTTATCATCACATGATAGAAAAACAGACATGAATAAACAAATGACTAATGGAAGATGAACAGGAGTGATATTCTGTGGTGAATTTTACTCATTACACAATCCCATATTTGAACAGGAGAGAGATCGTTTTTATTGTCTGCGTATATTTTTACGTGTATTCTTGTTGCTTTGGCAGTGGTGCTCTGGCATTGATGGAGGATCATCATTATCACCTTGGCCAATGGTGAAGTGACTCTTTGTCTAGACCATGTTGAAAGGCATTGGCAGGTGTGACACTGTGGATGCTTATATGGGGGAAGTTGTGTATTTGTCTATGTGTGCAAAGGCTTGTAAAAAATATTATGTTATTGTGATTTCAGTAATTCAGTAACCTCACTAACATGCCTTAACTGGCAGATCCCTTATGTAAACAAATGGCTGCGACTTTCAGGTTCAGCGAAGGGTGACAGTTGGATCTGGTTGCATCAGGTTGTAGAGCGGCATGCACAGACGATTCAGGAGAAATGTTTTTTAATTTCTAATGCCCATCCACCACATGGCTCAAAATGCAGCAGCTGTGTGCAGTTTTGGCTGTAGACCGTGTTTTGATGATTAGTTGGTTTAATTGCTTTGCACTTTAAGTCATTGAATAATAATGGCAAATTTCTATTGATTTTGGCTCTGAACACTCATTTCATTTTTTTTAGTTTGAAGGTCAGTTAAATAACACGTTTTCTGTATCTAGGCAACAGCTCAGCAATGATAAAACCATAATTGACTGCTAACATGAAAATAGATTATAAAAAGTTATGTTAAGTGATTTGTTTTGAATTTATTTTCAATACTTTAATCAAATATTTCCTTATTTACCCAATTTTGTTGGGGGTTCTGATGTAGTATGGGGAACGAGCAATACTTGTATTGGCTTTCCAAGTAAATGCTAACCAAAATAAGTGTTATTTTTATATTCGTGGCAAGTCAGTCCTGTTCCCTATGCATTGTGAACCCAGCCAAGGCTGTCTCTTGTCTCCATTCTTGTTTGTGGAGCTCATGGCCAGGATCAAAAGTTGCAGTCATGGAGAAGTTACCAGAGTGTCTTTTTGAAAAATTCAGGATCTCATCTCATATGATCCGGTTCTGTAGACATCTTTCAGCATGAGCTGGAAGTTGTCTTTAAGTTTGAGGCCCAGACTTTCTACTGATTAAGGAGTACTCACTTTTGGACAGAGGTTAGTATCTGCTTCAAGCACAGACTTAAATTATATTGTGTCTCTTTTACCACATGGCAGAATGAGGCGAGAAATGGATGTATGGATTAAAGCCTTGCCTGTAGTAATGTGGGTGTTGCTGTAATCTGCGATGCAGAAGGGTTGAAATAAACAAAAAAACAGGGTTTCCATCCTTGACCTGTTACACCAGTGAAATATGTGGAAGACGATGGGTGGATTTGATTTATACATAATGAGGTGTGGCATTTGTATAACACTGCTGTAAAAGAAATCATAAATTTGTCCTATTGAAAGACATTTAGATATTCATAAATGATTTTCTTAGTTTAATGGTCCATAGAAATACAAGCTCCATATAAAAAGGAAATGCAGAGCTTCTAAGCAAAAATTGCATATTTTATGCAAGTTATTTTTGGTCAAGATCTTTTCAACAGTTGTACATGGCCTATGATTACAAGGCACAGCTAAACTTACTCTGGTTCATTATGAATCACAACATGTACCAGAACAAATTGACTGTGTATTTGTATTGTCCCTACATGATGAGTCTTCTTAATCTTTCATCAAGCTAGCAGTTTTTTGAGGGCATAATTTGATTGCTTCATCTTGTTTTGTTAAAACTACACTTCAGAAACCACATAGCAGACACCCACACATAAATACAAATGAAGCAAACCAAGCATGTATTCATGCGCTAAAACACAGTTGGATCTGTACATGCTGCGAGCAACAGGTGTGACAACAGTCTGCCTAAACTCTACAATTTGCAGCATGGAATCAGCAGTAGGCGTTTGTGTTTTGATGCTTTCTTGGTGATGAATCGATGCCAACACACTGAGCGTCATGCAGCCAAAACACACAGACATAAAATTTTGCCAGTGTCCTAAAATGTGCTTAGCAACTTCTCACTGACACCCACTGCCTGGAAACTAATTGCCTGAATAAGACTTATCAACTGCCACTGTTGCATGAGGAGGCTTAGGTGACCTCTTTTACAATATTGGCACCAAATAGAAATTTTCAGCGACAATAGAAAGATTTTTAACCAAAGCTGAAATTGTCTTCTAAAATATTTGAATTCAAAATGAAAACATGGCGTGGATAAAGCATGGATTAAAAACAGCAAATATTTGCCTCTTCTTTGAATAGATAAATTCCATTTTTGCAGTAAAATGAAAAAGTAAATAAGTAAGAGACAGTCATCGATTAAATAAATAAAATACTGAACACACGAAGCCATAGGCTGCGGATTAATATCTAATTTCTCTGAAACTGAAGTTTCTAGAACTTTCTTGTTTCAACAGGATGTCTGCCATCTACAATGTCATTTGCAATGAATCGTATACAGTCCAGTTCATGGAGAATGAACTACACTTTGACTTTTATAGGCAGATGACACTTGGAAGCTATTGCGCCGGACTGAGAAAAAAGCAGACTTTCATCATATATAACAAAAGCAGACCTACACAATCTAATCACAAACATTGTGTAGATTGTTGTGTTTTATGATTGTTAACATTGTAAAATCTTCCAAAAAGCCTTTTGGATGAAAGGCTTTTTGACAAAAAGGAAAAAAAGCTTTTATTTTACATGATAATTTACAGCATCATGATCATCGATGAAGGATAGTCCAAATATGTTGTGATAGCTCATATTTTCTGGAATTTATTTAAGTAACGGGAAAACAAGACAAACTTAATAAACAAATAGATTATTTTATATGTACAAAGATAATGAATATCTTTTTCAATTCTTTAAAGAAGTTAAACACATTTTCTCCTCGTGTTATTTTCTGTTGACAGATTTAAAATTTTTGACATAAAAAAAGCAGAGAACGGAAATTATTACAAGCACAGCCAAATGGATCTCTGTTTATGCATTTACAAACAATATATAATTATTATATGCTTAGAGGCAATTAAAGACAAATAATTATCACATTGATCCTTATATAATTGGCTTTTTTGATGCCTGTCCTTTTACTGTTTTTTGTATTTTCCAATGTGGTATCACAAATTGTGTAAACGGATAACTCAGTGCAGACATGAGGCTGGAAAGATCATTGAAATGTAGAGATTTAGTGGGAAACCAGTAGATTAACAACAGTAGAAGAGTCAGCTTTTGCCTCACAGATAGCAATCTTCTTTGCCAAACAATGCATATGGCTTTTCTGCGAAACTACCGAGTTAATGTCAGACTAACTCAGCATCACCATTTCACAAAAAATAAGCTCTGTGACACAGCATGTATAATGTATACTGCCTGCTGTGAAAAAGGAAGTGAGAAAGACAAACCCTGACAGCCCCAGGGAGTCAAATGAGTAAAGGCGAAAACTTGATTATAATGCTCTTAACGACTCTGCTAATTACCACAGATGCTAATTAACTGAAGCTTCAAGTTAACTGCACAGAGGGTAATAAGAGCCTGTAACGGAGACAGAAGTTGCAGTCAAAGTATCATCTCTCAGGCCTTCATGGTACATGGTAAGATGTTACACATGGCGTTGTCATGTCCCAGAAATTTCAGCAAGTCCTCAACATTGATGTGCCTACAAGAGAACAGGGAAGGTTTGACTGTAAATTGATTTTAGCAACATAGTGGAAACACCTGTGCTTTTAAGCTTTAGAAAATTGCAATACTTTTTTGTGATATTTGACCTTCCTACCTTCCCAGTATGCAAGATATCGTAATTGTGAACATTTTTTAAGAACATGCAGTTGCAATACAAAAACAATAATAAAGACATTCTTTATTTGGCTTGAATCATTTGGACTGTGACTTTTTTGTTCTGTAAATCCAGATTTCTCCTGATGGTGAGACACTTTATCTTCTCCCAGGCTGTTGACACAACAACTGCTGCCGTTGATTTACAGTGGTGAGCTTCAATTACCAACCCTTAGAGCTATTGGTATTTCTCAGAGTTCAGATGGCCATACATTTCAAGGACAATTATTCTTAATGAGAGTGCCTCAATTTATCTGCATGTGGGTCAGGGGATGCCTGACAAATCTGTCCTTCAGAGAGTCCCATCCTTACTCTGATCTATGGTTCCACTTCATTTCCTCTGACTGTCATGCTGTGCGCAGAGCTTCTATTGTTATGTTTTACCTACAGCATCTAATTCAAGAGATGATAGGATGTCTGATTCAAAAGGCACTATGATATTTGTAGTTCTAAGCATTCAATCTCTCTTTAGTATATGAAGTGGTTAAAATGCATATATGGCAGTGTTAAACATCACAGTACATTGCATCAAGTGATCATCCTCTACAACAGGACTGATTATTACATGTGTTAAGTACCTATTTTACAGTCAACATGGCTTTAGTTGAAAGTGTCCAACGACATAACCATTATCAAGCACACAACACAATTTTACCTTAACAGTACCTGGAGATCTCGCAGTATATTTTTCACATTGTCTAAGTAAAATAGCAGGTCAACTTTAAAGTAAGATAATCTTTCTGAGTATACATCTTAGTTTGAAATATATCTTAAAGGAGCAGTGTTCTGTAAATTTGATTTTTTTGAGCTTCACATAATTTTGTAATGGCATATTTTCATCAAAAACATACCTGGAAAGTTGCTTTGATTCTTTCATGCACATCTGCCATTCATGGTGCATAAACGCTTGCTCTCAAAGCTCCTTCTTAGAGCTGCATTTTCTTCCTCTTTCCTCCTAAACGTGTAATTCTTTGGAGGTAATTCAGACAAAAAATTTAAATCCATTACCACACGTTTAAAGGAAAATTCTAAGCAAATAATAAAGTGCACATCTCACCAAGATAATTCTGAATTTTCACATCAGTCGGCACAAAACTATATCTCCGACAGAACACTTCTGCATTGCTTGCCGCTTCTATGGGTTGCTGGGTTGAAAAATTACAGTCATTCTACTCCAATATTTGACGCATGTCCTCCTGGCGCTGCACTCCTCCACACTGTGCAACTCTCTGATGCAGACAGCATGTTCGTTGATCCACGGTAGTGGCGGAAATTTTGTTTGGAGTTTGCACTGATGTAAATCATGGACCAATCAAGAAAGGCAGTCAGTTGTAGTGGGTAGTGTTATTGTGATCGGTATTGGTGAGTACCTAAACTGAAGTACTCATACTCGGTCAGGAAAAAACTGGTATCAGGACACCCCTGGTCATCTTATTTGCATGCAGTTTGGCACGTCTTCTACTACCCCTGAAGACAGTTTTAAAAATGGGGAAGAGTCATGCAGGATCTGCTAATGGAGATGACTCTGGTTGGGCTGAACTAGTTAAAGCCACTCTAGAGGAGACGCGGCTTTAGATATCAAAATCAGGACTTTTTGTAACTGCAAAAAATGGGAGTTAGTTAGGCTGATAAACATCCTTGTCTCTGACCTGAAGAAGCAGCTTGATTTCATTAATCTGATCTATTTTTGTCTTTAGGCTTTGATCATCCCATACTGCTGAGTCTACATCTCTGAAACAACAAAGCACTTGCAGGAGCACAATTGACTCGGCAGCACGCCGGTTGTCCAGGGCTTTCATGTCTCTAGGGAACTCGTGTCTATTGGGATGGCTGTTTGATTCACCGGCTTGACCTTGCTACCGTGGGCGTTAATGACAGCCAAAGTTATTTGTGCTTGTTTGTGTGAATTTGTGTCTGCTAAGAAGTGCCTGAGTGGGAAGAATAAAATGCAGCAAGAGATGCCACTCATCTCTTGCTGCGATGTGAGAGACAAACGGTGGGTATATCTGGCGGTCTGTGGTGCTTCCTCTACAGCATTTTGTTTGTTTTATATACAATATAGTAACAAAATTTCTTCCTAAATTTAAGTCTCAAAACTCCACCTATGTGGCAATTAGATTCTTTGCATCTGTCACACTGACTCATTTCTTGCTAAACTGTGTGACCACATACTGATTGAGTTGTAGCACTCTTTTTATCTTCTTGGTCTTCAGAGGAAGACTTCTGCCTCTAGGCTCGGGACTCTGGCTTAATTTGTTATGGTAAGTGAGTCTGTACAGTTGCTCGACACGGTAATCACTCAAAGCTACTTCACCATCGGCACACAAGCAAATAAGCGGTGTTAATGGTAGTATGTTAACACTAAAAACCTAAGCTATGCCAAGATCAAAGCACACAGCATGAACTAGATGGAAACTTGAAGATGAATAGCAAATAACCATTCCTGGTATCCGTGACATTTCTACACTTTTTAGATTCCCTAATAGCAGTCGATAAGAGTCATGGACAAATTTGTTGACTCAACAAGTGGCAGATCTAGACAAAGCCTTAAAGACAAAGTCACCTTGTATTGCTGTGTTTTTACAAGAAAGTAAAAATTTCAACCTTCTACCTCAGTAAATTTATTCAGAGGGCAAAAACAAACAAAAAAAATGCTGATTCTAAGAAATATATATTTTTAACCAAATATGTTGCATCAAAGTTGTTGATATCCTCATAAATCCCTTTACAATGGTAATGACAATTAAGAAATTTTTTAAGTGATTCTAGTTACTTGTATGTAAGTAAGCCATTGCACAGTAGCCTATACTTGTCTTGTCACCACTCAGCTAGATGGCAAAGGAGGTGAGACATATTTGCAAACCTCACTCTTAGAAAACTTCAGTAAAGACTGGCATCTTTGGGTGTGCCAGGTTTCATTAATGTGCTCTGATCTAAGCAGTTAATTTGAAGCTCTGGAAATTGTCTTTTGCAGCTTCTGACTGGTTTTACCAGGATTGCCTGACATTTTGCTTCATCCATCTTGCCATCAGCTTTGACCATCTTCCCTGTACCTGCTTAAAGAAAGTTCGGTGGTGTGTTCTGTATGATGTGCTGTAGTTTTCAGTCACACACAGTACTTTGGATGTAGGCCAAATATTTAATTTTGCTCTCATCTAATCAGAGCACATTCTTCAACAAGTTTGCTTTTTTCCCAACCTGACTTAACCCTCTGATGCGTAAGTGGGTCCTTTTTAACCCAGTGAGGTCATCTTTTTGCAATATATTTTTAATAAAAAGTTTTCACCACTTCATATTCCAGGTATTCCTCAACAAACATGTTACTGATATCATGCAATTAAAATTTTTAATTTACCTTTTATACATTTTAAGAAATAGCATGTTTTATATTACTACCCCTGTCTTCCGTGATTGGGTCAGAAATGAACTGCATTCATTTCCTACGGAATTTAATGGGAATCTTTGTTTTTTACCAACTGAGAGTGTCAGGAAAACATTTTTTTTGTGAACCATACACACTGAGTCCTAAGTCTCACCCCTGAGTAATATTTTACACAGCGAAAACTATTACGTATAAGTATTATCTTTATTTTTTACCTCACAAATGTGTTTGTGTGTGTCAATCATGTGTGCCATATCAGGTTCATTCGTGTTATTGTCACTAATTAACCTATTAGCCTTCTTCAAAGTTAGTCAACACTAGTTATCTAACCAACTAGTTAACATTACAGCCTATACTTTATTATGCATGTGTATTATTTGTGTGTGGGTGTCTGTGTGTGTGTCTGACACCCTGGATAAGAAAACCAATAGAGAGAAAATGTGTTGAATGACATGCAAAACCTGTTGATCAATGTGTTCAAGGTTCTTTCTTTTATGATCTCAATAAATAAAATAAAAATTCATAGCTATATAAATAAATGAGCTGGAAAAGAATAGAGAATGTCCTGCCCCAAGTGGAGTTCAAGTATCTCGGGATCTTGTTTATCGATGAGGGAAAAATGGAGCAGGAAAACAACAGGACACGCTGGAGGGACTATATTTCTCAGCTGGTCTAGGAACGCTTTGGGATTCCCCTAGAGGAGCTGGAGCAAGTGGCTGGGGTGGTTGAAGTCTGGGCCTCCTGACTTAGGCTGCTACTCGTGTGACCAGACCCCGGATAAACAGAAAAAGATAGATGGATGGATGGATGGATACACTCATACATACACTCACATGCGTGCGTGTATGTATGTGTGTGCATTATAGCATAATAGAATACAGTCAGTAATGTTAGCTACCTTGGTTAGCCTGCTAGTTTCAAGAAGCGTGCTCTTTCACACCCCCCACCTCATGCCCACACAGACACCCACACACACATAATGGATGTTGACATTGTCCATTATTGACATTTCATCATTGCGGTTGTAAAATTGCTGTGGTTGTCATTTTGTTTTAAAAATGTTCTACAAATTGTTACAATTGTTCTACAAATTGTTCTAAAAACATTTAAAAAAGTGAAAAATAAAAATATTTCAAACCTGAAATAATTCTTGTGTGAAATAAAACAGAGTAGAAAGTATAATACAAAACTTTATTTTGAATCAAAATGACAAAAGTAGCATAAAAACACACTGATTGTAACCTGGGTCAAAAAAGACCCACTCATGGAAGACTGTTGTAGTCAGTCACTCACTCATCAGAGGGTTAAGGAAAATCTCCAAGGTGAATTCTTTTGGCTTTCCCTCAGCGACATTTTTCTTCTTGCCAGTCTTCTGTAAAGGTCAGATTTGCATAGTGCTGTATGAAATTCCTTCAGTTACCTTTGTCATCTTCATATATTAATGCTTTTCTTGCCTGGTTTGTCAGATCATTGGGCAAAACAGCTATCTCTGTGAGGATTTTGGAGCTTTAACATGCTTTTTATATTTTCAAAAAGCAAAGATAAAGATAACCTAACCTCTTTACACCTTTCTTCCTGTACTGTCTGATGTGTTTCTTGTTCTTGTTCTTGATGCTTGTTTCACTTCCAGTTTGTTCTTTTTGAATATTTTACATAATAATTGTCTTTAGTTAGATTGACTTATTCATGGGCGGACTAAGGATAAGTTATTATCTAATGAAGTTCTCCATTAGACACAGTAGATCAAAATGTTATATCATTCGCTCTTAAAAACTTCCTGTTTTTAAGAGGTGTAGGCTGCAACTGCTTTTTTTTCTTTTAACAAAATGCTTTTAAACTACTTATCTGTGGATTATGATTTATTTTTGTTGAAACCTTTTAAAATTTACATTTGTATGGATCTAAAATAGTAAACTGGTCTTTGAACAATCCTGACGGCAGCCATGTTTTCTTAAGAACTTTGAGCTTACAGTGGTGTGAAAAATTACAATTTTTAGACTCCACATTTCCAAGGTAACACAAACCCAGCATGATGTAAGCCTGTGGGTAGAGATAAACTTTGGAGGTATTAGAGGGTTGGATAATGGCAATCTTAGCTCTAGATGTGGCAGCAGAGCAAATATATTTTACAGTATAATAATGAAAGCTGCAAAAAATGTGTGTTTATTTGACAGTACCTGAGTTAAGCTTTTAAGATTGTTATCAGGCAGATTTGCTTCTGAACACATTGTCAAGGAATATGTAAATTAATTATTTGCTGTTATTAGAGCATAGTGTGAATAGATAAGGGGTTTACTTACTCCCACCTCCCTGTTTCATCCCACAGCTGCTCAAGTAAAAGAAGAGATAACAATGTTAAACATTGATATTACAACAAAATGAGACTTGTAGTAACAAGACAGCAAAATAATTAACTTGGCATTTTAGTATTGGGTGGATGCAAAATTGACTTTTTTAGCTATATATCATATGATAACAGCTTGTGTTGTCTTGACGAAAACCACGTGGCCAATGAAAAGTGATGTCTTACATTACACTGTACATGTTGGTTAAAAGCGTGATGAACTGCCAACAAAGAAGAGGAAATCCTCTCCCATCTAGGAATACTTTGAAATGATCACTCGCAAAAAGGTGCTTCTTCAAGCTCCAGTATCTTACTTTTATAAACAAAATATTTTAAAAATATTTGTTTAAAGTTTCACTATATCATGTCAGTAAAACTTTACTAACTTCTAAACACCATTATGGAGAAACATTGTTGTGATGATTAACTAAAGGGGGAGTGTCGGAAAGGGTAGGAGTTTCTTAAAGAGACAGATGACAATTTCAAGGTGTCAGGTGCAAAATAATTTTTTGATATATGCAACGTTTTCATGATATTCACCATGTGACTGGAAAATATATAACAATCTCCCTGTAAACAATTATTTTTAAAGATGATCACTATCAGCTTCTTTATCTTTGAGTTACAGACTTAACCATTCTTTTTTCCTCTACATCAAAAAGTTCTATAAAAAGAAAGCACTTTCTAATGTGTCTGTGTCTGCACCATTGTGTGTTAAGAGGATAAAGATGTTATGACATAACTCTGTGTCTGTTTAATATTGCAGCAGAAACTCATCTGTTTATGTTTTCCTAACCACTACAAGAAAATCCCTTTTAGCAAGTCTGTCTGCTCTGCTCTACTCCTCCCCACTTGCCTTCAAACTTGCAAGCTTTGCACGCTGACCTCACTTTACACAGTACAGCACACAGAAGCATCACTCGATTGAACTTGCCTCCTCAAGTTAGCAGTAGTTGTCTAATAGCATATACTCCTGTTGGCACTGAGCTAAACCACTTTCATTCATGCTGCTTTCTTCAAGACGAATGAAACATTAGCATGGCACTAACACTGACATAAAGTGTATCAGTGGTAGGGCAGACCATGCAGGATCAGTGCAGCTGAACTTAATATTTTAAAACACAAATACTGGACTTTTAGAAGTACACTTTTGAGAGCCATTGTAGACAATCTTTTTGGTGAATCATCAATGTTTAAATTAAGAAATGAATTAATGTGGAGACTCAATGTGAAGCAGACTTCTTTCTGTTACAACCCCTACAGGACTCTCGTGGTTGGTTTGGATATTAATCCATTGTGCAACAATGATTATTAACTTGGGACACCTGACCACCTGCTAAACCCTTCAGTTACTTAAACCCTGAGTCAATACTAACTTATCTCTGCTCTCCTCCTTTGCTTTCTAGACTATTTTGATTTCACCTTACACTTCAACATGCATCCTCCACCCATGCACTCCAGACACGACTGATCAAATTGACTTTCACTCTTTACATTCAATATTTAGTTTTCAACTTTAGTTGCTTTGAACAAATTTCTACATTAGAAACTCTCATATATGGTGTGTCTCCCTTTTTGTTTCGGACTTTGAGCCAGGTTGTAAAGGGTCAAAATTAGCATTTCTAAACAAAATGCAATATATGATACATTGGTTTGTTTGGTGTTAATGATGGGGTTGTAATCCAGGTACCTTGAGATAATTTAATTTGACCCTGGTGGATCCCAAAGTCCGTGAACATGTATGATCATTTGTGGTCATTTATGTGACTAATTCGGTCCCTTGACAATTCTTCCTCATTTCTGTCTCTTTGCTCATTGTTAGGTTTTGCTATACAACCAACCGAAAGAACAAATGAAAATTTTTTCCTCTCTAGAAATGCGTTATATAATTTATAATAGACGAGTCTCCTGTGTGTTTCCAGAGAAGGTCCCGGTTTATTTTCTGTTTGGGATTTCTGATAGATCCCAAATCTTTCTCTGATAGGAAATCAGCAATAAAATAAATACTAAATTAATAAGTAAATAAGTAAATTAATAAGTACGGTATTTCATAATGAATGTAAAATCTATCAGACATGCGGTGTGATGTTGCTAAAACATAAATGCAAGTGTACATTTTCCAGATCACCAAGATTTTTTTTAAACATAGGGTAAATGTTTTCTTATTACAAATAAACATTAAAGTGTACCACAATCACAGGTATTAATCTACTACATGTCCAGCCATTATTGATGAAATCACATCACTAAGGCACACATTCTGAAGGGGAGCACTACCCTTAGAGCTTCAACGGTAAGCACTCTTTCTTATATTAAAACATAGTGACTGATATTATCTTTTCACTGGGATTCTCATAAACTGGCATACTCTACCTGCAGATAAAAGAACTGTGCTCAATAGATTTTATAGTCTGAAAGAAATTTGACAGCTCACTCTCAGTTTCACCTTGTGGGGCTTACTCCCACAGCTTAGTCATAAATGATAAATTCATTTTTTTACAACAAAAAGATGTGAAAATCAGGAGTTATGATCGCAATCCTGCATAAGATCAAGTTGAACAATTATGCTTTGTATTTCAATGGCCCACAGGCTTGGCCTCAAGGAAAGGGTAGTTTCTGAACTTAACTTCTTCAATAACTTTGGCTCCTTGACTTGTACATATCTTCAACAGGTTGCTGGCTTTTGGAGACAGTTCTTAGGCAGGCTTTGTTTTAAAGTAGATTTCTGAATTGCCAATTAAATAAGGAGCATCCTAGTGTGTCTGGCTTTTGGATGCTTGCAAAGTTTACACTGACATTTTCAGGTTGCTCCAAGAGTCTGGTTTCAAGTTGTATACTCACTTGCTCTGTATATTTTAAGTGTTAATATTACATTTTCAGGTTACTTTAACAAGATAAGTTTGAATAAATAAAGAAAAAAAATAAACACATGGGCTAATTCTTTACTTTTCACCCATTTTTTTTCATGGAACAGAACATAAGTTTGCAAGTAAAAGTAATGAATACTGCCATATTAGAGAAATAAAAAATAAGTACATATCATGTCACTTTCAGGATAACATTGACACATGTCCCTTGTGAAATGGCTTGCAAGCATCCCTCCCTGTCAGTGAGTGCAAGTGATAAGAGACTACATGTCCTCCCTGTCAATCATTCAGTCAGTTGGGAACATACTGGTTACGGCAAGTCATAATTTAGCTATGAATTCATCAACTGAAGAGATATCACAGAGTTTCATCACATCATTTCATCAGGCAGACAGTCTTTCAGATATACAGCTGCTATTTTAACTGACATCAGAGACTTCAGCCATAATGTTACTGAGTGAACCCATGTGGATCAAAGTCTAAAATACTGACCTGTTGTAGGATAATTTTTCAAACCAGGGAAAACTAATTGAGTTGCAAAGGGAGGCATTGGCTACAGATATAAACACAGTTGAAACCAAATATTTACATTATAAAAAGACTTTTTGTCATGTTCTGCAACCTGGCGGCATTGGACGAACACACAGGCAGGCAGCGGTGTGGTGTTTGACGTTTGTTTTTCATGGAGACACTTACAGACAAGCAGTTCCGACTCGGGGCACCACGTAGGTAGAAGTTAAACCAAACTGAAAACGGCAAATCTTATTTCCACTCGGCAAGGTTGACTAGACACTAGTAGCGTCTAGCCAGCGTCTGACGAGGATCCTGCGCCCCATTAAGGTGCAGGCAGGCTTAAATACACACAGAAGCAGGTGAAAGCAATAACCCATCAGAAGCTAAGGGGAACACATGAGCAAAAGGTAAACAGAGGACACGGGTAACTACATGAAAACACAAATGAACCCTGAACATACTAGGAGCATACCGTGAAAACACAAAAAACCCGAAACATAACTGGCCCTATGACACTTTTTTCCCCTTCGCTGTAAATCAGTCTAGACCTTTAAGGTTCAGTTAACTATTCTTAAATTACTTCTAGTTTTTAAATGCTAAAATAATAAGTACATTTTATGAAAAGGATCTTCCTTTATTTTACAGTTGGGACAATGCTCTGAGTTTTGGAAGCTTTAACATTTTTCCTCCAAATGTAGCAATGATAATTACGTCTAAACCGTAATATTGTGTAAACCAAAAGGTTAGTTGATTTAATGTTAGAAAGTGAGAAATAAAGGCTGTCATTTTATACATTCGATGTATATCCTTGGTGTCAATTGTCAATTTTTCACAGTATGTAAACAAAACAATACAATAAAGAAAAAAATAGCAATGCTTTATGTGCAATGTATATTTGTATACCATTTGAGAATGCACTGAAGTCATCCAGTATGACAAAATGAGTTACACACTGTCACAGATAGCATCAACAAACATACTTCACGCCAACATAAAAATCAGAGTGAAAACCTACTTTCCATCTAGTGGTGTGAGTTATAAATGCATTAGGGAGCTTAGTGTGAGCAGGTAATGCAAAAACCCTAATGGCAGCTGAGAAAACAAAATAAACAACATATTGAATGTCAAAAATGGCAGAGAGGCATTTAAAGAACTTAAATGAAATAAGAGATAAGTAAAATAAAGGTACATAAAAGAAAGAAATGAAGAAACATGTAAAATGAGTCATCTGTACACCAGCTTGACAGAGGAGTGAAAACTGTGTTTCGGATTAGGGCCGTCTGTAGAGTAAGGTTGAAGGCTTCTGCAGAATTACTCTTTATCTCACCTGCAAATAATACCACAGCTTCAAAATCATAACCTCAAATTCACAAGCACACATGGATTTTGTCCTCTGCTTCAGGGAAAATTGTGTGCTTGGATGAGAAAGACTTATTGTGCTTCACTGCACCTGTGGGAAGCTTAAAGTGTTCAGAGCTAGATAAACGGTCTGGTCTTTGAAGCATGTCTGCAATTTGACCCGTCTGATGTTTATGAGAGTACAAGAAGCATTGAGAAAAATGATGAGAGAGAGATAAGAGGTTAGGAGTCAGCAAGGGGTTGGAGGATGAACAGGAAAATGTGCTGCCGATGATTTGTTAAATGACTGCCTTCTATTAATCTTTTCTGATGCACCTTCTTAGAGCGGACAGAAGCGGTGGTGGGAGGGTAGGATAACAATCACATTAAAGTTAGTGTCCACTTTATGATTTGATGTCAGTCTTGCAAATGCCTTTAACATTAAGTTTATGCATATGCTTTAAATTGATCATTACTAACAAGCTTCTAGGGTTTAGCTGAATACAATAAATAATTTTGATCTATTTTGTCCAGTTCATGCATAGTGTTTTCTAGTATACAAACCAAAGTCCCTTTAAATGTGAATTCTAAGAGTAAAGAGCTCATAGATTTCTAAGCAATTGTACTCAGGTCACTTTTGTAATTCCAAATGGTATACTTACTGATCAAAATAAGTACACATCATCTTTTCTCAATGAATGCCCTTCTACAGTACTGATACTGTACTTTAAAAGTTCCTCTTTTTCTGCACCATTTTGGCTGTACCTTGGGAGAGCAATTCATACCGACTCAAGTACACTAACATATCTTCCTTGGGTGTTTTTGTCTTTGAAAAGAAACAGAATATCCCAAAAAACAGCAGCTGAGGTACATAAAGATCATGCAAACCTCCTGGTTTCATGTTGAAATTTGAATCAATCATCTAATTATTAAAAAGGCTTGTTATCTCTTTGTCAGCACCTTTATGTTACCAAGGGTTCAACTACACACTCTTAATTGTTTAGCTGTTAAACTCTTTAAATAAAACCACACATTCAACACTGAAGAACCCTCCCCCCACTTAATTCAGGGTAGTACACATGAGACAGGAAACTAGGTTAAATAAAAATTTTGCAACAAAATCTAAGTTACTACAAAGGGGTTACCATTGGCTTTTGGGTGTTTTCTATCAAGTTTTCCTGGGTAAAAAGCCCAATAATTGGAGAATAATGGTTCTCTGGATTCAACTATAAAATCTTTTTGTTCATGGTTGCTACCGAATGACAAATCAAACAGATAAATTAATAATAGTTGTAAATGTTAATGTATTAAAAATATGTGACTCAGAAAATACAGTGTAAAATCTAAGTAGTGGAAATCTTATTTACTGGTCAAGTAGAAATTTGGCAGCTTCCTTTTGGAGAAAAAGTTTAGACATTAAATGTCAGATTTTAATTAGCTACTTTTCTCAGGCTTTTAATGATCATCATTTTTCTCCCATCCTCATGACAAGCTTAGCATCTGACAAATCTGCCAACAAACTGAAAGCAGCAAAACAGAGAACTGAAGATTGCATTATTAATTCATTACAAATATATAAAATATCTGTGAAGTTGCTTCATGTGCACTGCATTTGTAATAGGGATATGCTTAACTCTAATAAGTCTAGGATGTATCTTTTAGTTGCCTCACTGTAGATAAGTGTAACATTGATGATGGGTAGTGGTATGTGAGTAGAGCAGCCTGCATCAACGTTGTTATGATGCTTCAAACAGAATTTTCTCTAGAGACTTTGTTTCCAGGCCAGATGCATGATGCTGATTAAGAAACTGAGCCGTCTGATGTGGCTGTAAAGCAGAAGGTACTTTAAAACATATTGATTTCGAAGCTCATATATGCATGCACTTTTACACACATAGCTTAAAAGGGAACATAGCATTACCTAAAAACATCAGGCACATAAATACAAATATCCAGGGTATCGATTCAAGACGTTTTCCACACGGATCTGAAGGTGGAGATCAATGGGAGTGGAGGCTGAAAGTTACGCCTGCGAGCGCTAAGTTTGAAGAAAAGCCACGGTATAAAAGGAACCTCCTGTCAAAAACTATAGCTATAACTGTCCATAGCTTATGTGCAAAGCAATGGTGGTCCTGCTTATGCAGAATCGAAGGAGGATTTTGTCACGCTTTCCTGCATTTTCCTCTTTTAAGTTTGAACTTTAGTTATTACCTTTATGAATGAGTGTGCACCTAGTGCACACAATATACTGCACCTACACAGAGACATGTCTTGAACATTGTTGTGAGCACTTTGGCTTGGTAGTCTCTCTGTTCTGTCTTCCTTTCATCCTGTGATTCTGTAATTAGTTGATTGACCCCTGCTGTCAGGGCCTAATTAGTCATAGTAATTAGGGATTAGATGGGTCAGGAGGAAGGTGTGTGTGTTTGTGCATGTGAGAGAGGGGGTCAGAGTTGAGGTCAGAGGTTAGTATGTGAGTATATAGTGGGCTAGTGATTATTGCTTTTTGGTTTGACAGAAACATAATCACCTGATCATATATACTTTGTAATACCAGAACAACATAGACACCACCTGAATCTAAACTATGTTAATCAAAAACTTGGACTATTAACAAGACTGAGTTTTCTAATGCACGTCTGCCATGTATTACTGAAGTGGCAACACTTAATATTTAGGAAGTGCTCTGCTGGCAAAAGAGGAAGGAATTATGACCCTCTGTGGAAATAGCACAAATCCCTTTCTATTTATCACCACCACATTAAATGCAACAACAGAAGCAGTGTGTGTGTATGTGAATACTAAAACCGCTATTAAACTGTAGCTTGAAAAGAGTGTCAGTTTATATTCTTGTGCCATTTAAATGAAATTAATTAAACTATGTTTAAAACTTACTGCTTTGGGTTACATTGTGACTGGAGAAGAATGGTACAACAGAGCAGAAAGTAAAATCGAGTAACAACAATTACAAAACTACAGAAGAATTCAAAAATGAGGTGCTCTATGAATATTGGTTCATGGAAAATGTGGAAGCAATAACAATAGCAATGCCTATCACTTGGCAATAGTACAGGATTTTACAGGTTCAAAGGGTTTGAGATATGTATTTCTCTTCATTCCCATTTAATGGCTGTATGCCTAAAGGAATCAACACAGAGACAAAATACAATTGGCAGTTGGTGTGCTCTGATTATGTATGTGAATGAGACAATGAAAAACTGAATTATAGCATTGCTGCATGCTAAAAATATATAATGACAAGACTGCTTTGCCCGATTTAAATTCTAAACTCTGCTGGCATCAACTTAAAGTCAGATCAATGTTTATTGTTTTGTAAAGCCTTTTGGTACTTTAATGCATACAGTATGTATGTTGTTCCATATCTGCAATATTGATTATCTCAATGTGATCTGTTAAATTGTTATTTTCTTCAGAATGAATTATACTGCTGACTGATTTCTCAACATCTGCTGTGAATAGCTAATGAATTGGGACCTTTGATTTAGTTTATTAGATTGACATTCAAGCCAAGACTTTCTGTGTTTTGTGTTTGTATGACCACCTATCCTGTGCTGGTTCCAAGGGAAGCTAGAACCAACCCAGAAGTTAATGGGGCGAATGGACAAATGCAGGTGATGACTATGACTGATGACAATAGCAGTACTTGATGCATTGCAAAATCAGCTTTGTCAAGAGAGGAGGGGTGCACCCTCGACACGTCACAAGTCCATCATGGTTCAGAGACTAATGAGACATAAAATGACTACCTAAATTCAGTACTTTGTTGCTAATAGGGCTAACTCCATCCAATTTGGTTAGTGATATTAATGCAAAAAAAGGTTTCAAAATGTTTGAAACTGTCGACCATGCTGTTTCAATGATTTAAAATCATTTTAATAAGATGCCAGAGAAAGTGCCAGATGGACAAAGAGTTTTCTCCACTGGTATGATGCAGTATGTCGGTGAGCCCTGCTACCAAGCTGGCTGAAACGAGACGTGGCTAGGCCGAGCTTAGTTATTCCAAGATATAAACTTCAAGCTTCAGAAGTAAATTCCTCACAGCACAAGTAGCCACAGATACTTATTAGTTCTTATTTTCCAGCAGATTCCTGAAATACTCCAAAGCCCTTCAACTTGCGGTAGTGTCTATTTGAAGCAAAGATCAATGGTCTAACAACTGTAAAGTAACAAATAAACAACTGCAAAGTGATACATCTTGTAAAAACTAAAAGAGTAACTGGGATAGTTTTCTAAAGTATGAGACGGTCATGAATTTCCTCATGTATCTGTCTCAAAACGAACTCTGATCACGTAACACTACAGACCAAAACTGATGCTTGCATCAAGTTTCAAAACAAACCTGATCAAAAACATTAAAAAGTGCTGTCACAATAGCTCAGCAGACCCTGACTCTAGCTGATCAAAGCAGACAAATAGGGCTACATAGTCACTTGTAGACAATTTTATTGTTAAAATGGTCATGGTAAATCATGAGGACAATCTATTTTAAATCTTTAGACTTCAGTTGATACTTCAGTTCAATATTGTGGCTCTGTGGGAAGAGTAGCTGTCTTATGATCGGGAGGTTGTAGGTTCAATTCCAGCTTCCTCCTGCCCCATGTCGATGTGCCTTTGGGCAAGGCACTTAACCCCAAATTGC